>CM070109.1:22141013-22188513 GCA_036178185.1 Liparis tanakae | reverse complement strand
TTTTCTGTGTTAATTTGTCATGTTGTACCTCACTTTCAGGATATTAATTTGGCTGTGGCCTTCCCCCTTGTTTGTATTCTCTCCCCACTCTCTCTCCCCCCCCCCCTCTTCCCACCGCTGTCTCTGTTTTCTCACTTCTTTTCGACTGAAGGGTTACCACCCGACAGTCTGATTTTGGCTGCTCCTGATTGGTGGATAGCGCGTCAAGGGGGCGGGGCCAGCTCCAGCCTTGTGCGCGCTCTACCAGTGGAGACTGAGAGCCAGCTCCGGCTGTGGAGGCTCAGGCCCAGAAGGCCGTGCAGGTCGCAGAGCTCCAGCAGCTCCAGCAGCTTCAGCAGCGGCAGCGGCAGCGGCAGCAGCGCTATATGGAGAAGGGGGTGATGCTTGAGCCGTACCTCCACCAGGTGGGGGGGCACTGCTGCGTGCTGCGCTTCGGCCAGCAGACCATCTGCAAGCCCCTCATCCCCCGCGAGCACCAGTTCTACGAGAGCGTGCCCGCAGCCGTGAGGAAGTTCACCCCCCAGTACAGAGGTAAGAACCCTCCCCTCGCCAACCGGGGTTGTAATGCGCTGTTATGAGTTATAATGCGTTATTATGATTGATTATGCGCTGTTATGAGTTATAATGCGTTATTATGATTGATTATGCGCTGTTATGAGTTATTATGTGCTGTTATGAGTTATTATGTGCTGGTATGCCCCTTTATGCGCTGTAATGCACTGTTATGCTCTGTTATTATGTGGCACGCTGCTGTTATGTGTTATTATGAGCTATTATTTATTGTTATGCACTGTTATGAGTTGTGTGTCGTTATGCACTGGGATGCACTGTTATACGATGTGCTGTTATGTCTTATTAAGTGCTATTATGCACTGTTATGCACTGTTATGGCTTATTACGTGCTAGTATGCACTGGTATGCACTGGTATTTGCTGTTATGGCTTATTAAGTGCTATTATGCACTGTTATGTACTGTTATGCAATGGTGTGTGTTATTATGTGCTATTATGCACTGCTATGCACTGTTATATGCTGTTATGACTTATTATGCACTGGTATGCTCTGTTTTGTGGTATTATGTGATGTCTTTCTTTCTTTATGTCACTGCTCTATGTGCATGTGTGCAAGGCATTTGAATCAACACCTAGCACAGGATCCCCACGCTTTTGGTTACTGCTAGTACAAAGTGTTTTGAATTAACTGTTTTTATGTGACCTTTTGTATAGGTCAGGTTTTTGAGCTGATACAAATTTGTATCAGATGAAAATGGCGAGCTACCCACGAGTTGGATGAACACGATGACAGCCCACTTTGACAAAGTTTATTTTTCATTATATATGTGTACTTGATTTATGTTCGTTATGTTCAGTAAAACTATTTGATTTTGTGTTTTTCCCACACAAATTGAGCTTCATAGTCGAACCTGGGGACAACATCCATCGACTTCAAATTGAGCCACAGGTTAAACTTCTCAGCCCTCCTCTGCCTCTCCTTCATTGTTCTGTGACTCCGATGGGGAGGAAAGACTGTACGATACAAATGTGTCCTGCTGACTGTTTGTTGTTGATGTGTTGTGCTTGTGGGTGAAGCCTGTGGACGAGCATCATCTCCTTTTTTTTTTAATTCTCAGTGTACATTTACGGTGATGCTTTGATGTTTCTGTATGTTATTTAATGTATATTGCTCATTAACTGTGTGAGATGACATGTATTGGCAATAAACTGAACTTCAATTATGCAGCCTTGTGTCTTTAATGATTGACTTTGACTTTCTGTGTTGCTATATGCATTTGAGCATTACCACTTTAAAGCATTTTTGTTTTCTTTGGGTTTACATCATTATATAACCTGCCAGCGCACTGATATTGACTTGATGTTGTTAGCACAGATGTCTTGAAGAGGTGTAGGTGTAGTAAAGCCGCAGGTATAATTATCAGGGATAAGAGATTATAAGCACTTGAGGGGAGCTTGTGTTACTTAATCAGGTTTATTTAGTTTCACACGAGAGGCATATTATCCTCCCTGCTCCATGACGGACACGTCTCACAGATTCTCTCTCTGTTCCCCTCTATGTCCGCTTCTCAGGTGTCGTGTCGGTGAGCTTGGAGGAGGACGAAGAAGGGAACTTTTGCTTCGTCGCTTACCCGGTCCAGAGAGACCCTGCAGACGACCTGGAGAACAAGGACCCCTCAGCCGACGACGACAAGCCCAAATGCGAGCTGCTCCTGTGGGAGAAGATGATGTCGTCCTGCCCCCTGGTGGACGGAGAAGATTACAGCAAAGGTGGCCGAGGCCGCCGTTCTTTTAAAGACCGGGACGAAAAGAGGTGAAATGTTAAAAAGTAAATGTGTTATCAGAGACAGCAGCACACTGTGCATCGTCTTATCATTACTCGTGATGAAGAAGAAGGGGTGTAGTCGATGCATGAACACGACGCAGGGGTCACTTCAGAACTACGATCTATTTAAATATATGTCGCAATGCATGTTGAGTTCATGGATCATAGTAAGTAAAAGACACAATAGAATTGGTTTCCTCTTTATTTCCAATACAACAATTCATGTCTGCCCTCTGTGCCATGCAACCAACACACACACACACACACACACACACACACACACACACACACAGGCTTCACCTTTACATTACATTATTACATTACATGTCATTTAGCAGACGCTTTTATCCAAAGCGACTTACAATAAGTGCATTTACGAACACAAGCATATTTGTTTCCTTTCTTCTTTACGCCTGAATCTGATGCCGTTCTCTCTCTCTCTCTCTCTCTCTCCGCTCAGCGTCCAAAAGCTGGAGGAGGAGGAGGAGGAGGATGAGGAGGAGGCCGAGCGCATTGGCGGCTCCGCGGTTCCGCAGATCAAGCACAACCCCTGGACCCAGCAGCACTGCATGCAGAGAATCAAGGACAAGGCGGAGCAATGGAACCAATACAGTATCCTTTCCCCGTCGCAGTGGAACCAGATGTGTAGATGTTCTCGAGGTTCAAGGTCAAAGGTCACAGGACACCTCCGCACCTGCAGCAGCTGAAATGTATACATGAATATCAGTGGCGCTGGCATGTAACCGGGGGGGGGGGGGCCTTGCCAACGCACAGGAAAGTAATGTTTATTAAAAGCTTCTTTAAAAGGCTTTGTGGTTCTACGAAGAACCATCACCTACTGAAGAACCATTTTGGAAAGGGTGCCTTAACGAACCGTGTTTTGAAGGTTCTTCGAGACACCTTTATAGGTTCTTTGAAGAACTATTTAAGGAAATGGTTCTTGAAAGAACCCTGGTTTGAAAGATGCTTTGAGGCCCCAAAGATGGTGCCTTAAAGAACTGTGTTTTGAATGTTCTTTGAGACACCTTTATAGGTTCTTTGAAGAACTATTTAAGTTAATGGTTCTTGAAAGAACCCTGGTTTGACAGGTTCTTTGAGGCACCAAAAATGGTGCCTTAAAGAACCATGTTTTGATAGTTCTTCGAGACACCTTTATAGGTTCTTTAAAAATCTATTGAAGTAAATGGTTCTTAAAGGAACCCTGGTTTGAAAGGTTCTTAGAGCAACCAAAAATGGTGCCTTAAAGAACCGTGTTTTGAAGGTTCTTCGAGACACTTTTATAGGTTCTATGAAGAACTATTTAAGGACATATTTCTTTAAAGAACTCTGATTTGAAAGGTGCTTTGAGGAACCAAAAATGGTTCTTTCTATGGCATCACTCTGAAGAACCATTTTCGGTTCCAGATGACACCTCATTGTTCTGTGTGTACTACAATGATCATGAGCTATCAATGTCTTGGTCTGGTGGAGTTGTGCTTCCAAAGCTCTCCCATTGGTTCCTTCTCATTACTGTAGCCGGCCTCTGCAGACTATTGCATGGATTGTAGATTTTTGTGAACGTAGTTAAACACGTGGAGTTCTTCTAGTTCTTTTATCGGACCTCGCTAAGCAGTGTAACGCCGTTCACTGATTAGTGTAGAAGACGGATCTCATTGCCTCCTTGACTCAAGTTTTTCCCAGAATTCATCCTGCTGGAGAATCTGACGTGGCGCCACACGCTGCCGTGCGTGTTGGACCTGAAGATGGGCACGCAACAGCACGGGGACGGGGTGCCCGACGACAAGAAGGCCAGGAAGATGCGCAAGTGCCAGCAGAGTACAGCGGCTGTTTTAGGAGTCTGCCTCGCCGGCATGCAGGTGAGCGTCGAGCCGAGGAGAGGCTTAAAGGGCCAGGCGCACATTTGGGGAAACACCTCGGATGCGCTATAATTATTATATCTCGTTATTATAGTGACTATTCCGACTGCATTCCTTTCATAAACCTGACTTCTATGTTTTGTTTAGGAATGTAGGAATGTCAAATAGCAGGGACATTTGCCTTTTGCTATTAAATTAGTAAAGGTGAAATATTTTAGGAATAATGGGTCGACATCTCTGACTAGGACCAATCAAAACACCGGCTTTTCTCACTATGGGGATTATTTAAATGTAAATGTATAGAATATTAGGAATAAGACACAAAACTTTTGGTGTGCATTTGTTTTAATTTTATATATTTTCACAATGCAAGAGAACATTCAGAGCATACAGAGCACAGTGCATTAAACATTACAGAAAATTACACAGCAAGTTAGAAAAGAGAAGAACATTTTAATAAAAATAAATTAAATAAATTAAATAAATTAAAATAAATTAAATAAATTAAATAAAGTAAATAAATAAATAGATAATTCCCCCCACCCAAAGAGAAAAAGATAAATAAAAGAGTTGGTGCATAGGATGATGACACAGCGCACAGAGATACCATTAAGTGTACAATTAGCCGTTAATTATTTATTCAACCTGACCAGTCTAATCCAGGTGAAATAAAGCCTATTATCTGTCACTTTTAATGTAGTAAAACATATAGAAGAAGTGGCCGCCGCCTACTCTCTCTCTACCTCCAGGTGTACCAGTGTGACACGGGCCAGCTGATGTTCATGAACAAGATCCAAGGCCTCCAGCTGACTGTGTTGGGCTTCAAGGAGGCTCTGTTCCAATTCTTCCACAGCGGACGCCGCCTACTGAGTGAACTCTTCTCGTCGGTGCTGCGCCGGCTCCGAGAGCTGCACGCCGCCCTGGAGACCTGCGAGTCCTATCGCTTCTACTCCAGCTCCCTGCTCATCATCTACGACGGAGCGCCGCACCAAAAACGCACCGAGGACGGCCTCTCGGACGAAGAAGAGGAAGAAGAAGAGGACGACGGTGAGGAGGTGGAGGCCGAACCCGAAATGGAGGAGGAGGGCGAAGTAGCGGGTGCACTCGGCTTTCCTCGCAGATCCTCCACGTCGAGCAATGGCAGCACCAGTGGCGGCGGCTCGGGCGCAGCCGCTCGCTCACGGCGCTCCGGCGCCCGCGGGCCGCTGGTGGACGTGCGGATGATCGATTTTGCTCACACCACCTGCAGACAGTACCACGGGGACAGAGTGGTGTACGATGGCCTGGACAGCGGGTACATCTTTGGCCTCCAGCAATTGATCACCATCATCTCTGAGCTGGAGAACCACAGCACAGACTAAAGACTGCACACACACACACACACACACACACACACACACATACACTCGGATACAGAGTAACACAGAGGATAAAAAGCAGAAGTGGGAGGAGAGGTCGTGACCCCTCCGGTCTTCTTTTTTGCCTGCTCATTCTGCCATCCTTCTTTCCCGGTTCATCTCCACTCATATATTAATATAGAGAGACGGGGAGAGAGACGTGTTTCCGTTAATATAGAATCATTATTATCATTATATCGTTAATATAGAATCATTATTTAGTTTTTCTATATATATATTTCTATATACATACATGTATATATATTTATATATACATGTATATTTATATATATGTGAATGTATTTATATATAAAGGGAGTGAGATGTGTTTCTGTGCATTTAGAATCATTATTTATTTGTATATATATATATATATATATATATATATATATATATATATATATATATATATATTTATAATTATATATATATACTGTGTATTTATATATATATATATATATATATATATATATATATATATATATATATATGTATATAGGCGGGCGGAGACTCTCAGAGACACCGGCGCTGTGTGGAGAGGAGCTAATAGTCATTGGTTGACTGTCAACACATATGCTCTTTATCAACAGTATGGCGGGCCTGGCTTATTCTGTAATCGGTGGTTTACGGACTGCACACTAAAAGGTCAAACCCTTTACTGTAACCCGGTAAGGGACCGACACTTTAATTTGTAAGAGTCGGGGGAGTCTTATATGCACATACCGTATTGACAAAGTCAAAGATGGATACATGAGAGGATGGAGAGATGACGAAGATAAGCTCTTTCATCTCGGCTGTACTGACATAGGGGGGTGAGGGCGGATTGGAGGTCACTCAATGTCGCGTAACTCAGAGTCAGATGTCAAAAACAACCAAGTTGACCCCGTTCTGCCATCGTATTGTTTGTATGCAATGCACACAACACCGCTGTATATGACCCACGTGTGCATACGTGTGTGTGTGTTTGTGTACATGTGTCCTTGTAGTGAAGCAGTTGCATAATGGTTCAAATCACTATGGCAACAGCAACCTTTTGCTATGGGGATGAAATAGTGTCGTCGTGCTTTAGGCCACAGGGGTCACACACAACATGAGTAACCTCTTGCACTACATTCAATCACTTATTGCGCATCCTTGCATAATGGACATAGGGGTAAACACCTCCGTTCAACGCATGCAGTCCTATGATGGATGCATGTGTCAACAGAAGTTCAAGGTTATGTATTATGTCAAATCTATTTCACTTTGCTTGCTCACATCCGCCGACTCGTTTCTTTATCTCCCAGCAATTGTAAAGCACTTTCCGTTTCGGGCTGTTGAAAGGCTGAGAACTGTTACACAGCTCTTCTGCATTGGGGTGGAACTGGAAAAACCTAAAATTCACATGATGATATGTTTTCACTGTCCTGAACACAACTTGTACGCAATTTCAATCAATTTGACCCCAGTCTGTTTTTCACTGTGTAAAACAAATATGAAATATCAACTTTGTTATTTATTTAAAGGGCTAATTACGTAGTCACCAAAACAAATGTACCTGACACTTAAACTTGGGAAACAATATTTATTCTAATCATTTTCTGGAGATTTTAAATGCACGGGTAAAAGATGTTAGTACATTTGAAGGTAACAGGAGTGTTAAAGACACACGTGTGTTTATAAGCATGCAAAACAGGCAGGATGTGGGTTCTTCTATTCAAGAAGAATTAGGCTTACATTGTGTAGCCTCGATCAGGACGAATAAACATTCACACACACACACACACACACACACACACACGTGTCAGTGTTCAGGTGAGCTCGAGGAGGAGGATGTGTACTGAGAAGACAGGTACAGCATGAATGCATAAACCAACCACACCCCAGACCATCGCGTGTGTGCATTACACACACACACACACACACACACACACACGTTGAACTCATTATGGCGGAGTAATGGAGGCCGAGATGCAGTCGGAGGGTTACATAACGGCGGCGGTGACGCTGTCTGCCAGGCGGCGGCCGGCGACCTCGCCCGAGGCCCCGTTATCCTCACAGACTGCTGTCAAACTCGTTCACTCCGACCTCTTAATTACTATAATGAACCGTCAGAGGCGCAGATGTACGAAACAACCGTCTTTATTCCAGCTCACCCAAGAAGGTCAAAGGAAGGAAGACTTTTACCCCTCTGGAAACACTCCAGGGTGCCAAATGTGTGCCTGTGGCAATATGTGCAATATTTTACAAACAAGGTTATATACGTGCACGACTTCATCTCACGTGAACGCTGCACTCTTCACTGCCACTCAGACTGAGCTACACTGCACAGCAACACACATGTAGTGTGCAGAGGAATAGTGTGGTTCCCATGTGTGTAATAATCTGTATTTTATAGGCACTGCACAGATCTGAGATCTCACAACACAGTTACAAACATGTCTTATGATTCATATCAGAGGTATATGCCTCACTGCACACAGAAAATCATAAGAGGAAACAAACTGTGGCGATGAGGCCATCTTGTGGCGGCAGTGCAGACCCTTTTTACATGTGGACGTTCACCAGAACTTTAGTCTCATAATTTCATTTTGATATGACTCTCAAATGTTTTTGATCTATATTTAGGCCAACAATGTACCTGACAATATAAACTCAAATTAACCTTGTCGTTATTTTCTATGTATTTCTTTATTTTTCTCCTCAAGTGTTGGTCATTTCTATATGATCATTTTTAAATAGGCTACAACAGAGTTAAGCTGTAAAAGAAATGTGTTGTAATTGAGGACCGTTTGAGATCAGTGATAAGATAAATCCCCCCGTGGAGTCCAGATCTGGTGATGATGATGATGATGATGATGATGATGATGATGATGATGATGATGATGATGATGATGATGATGATGATGATGATGATGATGATGATGATGATGAAGACTGAGTAGAGATGGGGAGGTGGAGGGGTGCGTAACAGCAACGTAAACGAGCTGAAGAGAGAGAGAGAATGCGAGAGAGAGAGAGAGAGAGAGAGAGAGAGAGAGTCGTAAGAGACAGCAGCAAGATGATTGGCTAACGATGTCATTGTTTCTTTGCGCTTATTGGATAGAGGAGACCAGCTGATCTGCAGCTGGTTTCGTGATTGACGGCCCGAACAATGACAGCAAGTAAACAAAGAATAAGTGCGCGTGCATGGGAAGTAATTGGCAGATGATAAATAAATGACGGTCTTCTGGTCTTTGGACTAAAGTTACGCCATTGCTTCATTTACTTGACAGATACAATATTTACTTTGCAGATTAACCCTTTCAAAGCTCTCACCAAACACCAATAGAAATCCGCACGTGTTCATTGTTTTGAGTTTCTTCATCATCACAGAGCAGGTAGACGAAGATGAAGAGTAAACAGAGTAAATGATGTAGGGCAGAAACAGGCAGAACATTATTTTTGATTTGTTTGACGCAATCTCTCCATTAAAAATGTGCTGATTCTCTATGATTTATATTATATTACACTGTCTATATTTTTATTTTGTACCGTTGGCTGATCAAACCAGTTTGGGCTATGAGAAATAAAGACATTTATTAGAAATACATTTGAATATGTGTAATATTATTTTAAAGTAGAAACGTAGAAAACAAAAATTATGTAAACATTGGTTGCAGCTATAACATAATGTCTTATTCTTTTATGCTGTTAAGAAATGATGAGGCTTGTAGGCTACTTTTCAGTTATCTGAGTTATTTCAGATATTTTAGCCCATTTAAAATATATGTTCACTCTGTAATCAATCTTTAATCTTGTCTTCGATGAACGCCAGGAGGCAAACACGTCTCAGCTTTGCGAGTGGAGACACATTTAAAGTAAATAGTCTGGCCCTGGGCCTACAGCCATGGCCCGAGTTTCCACGTATTCAGGTAGTGAATCAGTGAGTTTACATAATGAAGGTTAGACAGGCATGTCCTCCACAGGTGTACACAGGAACAGAAACTAAGGTATCCACAAATTAAGGTATCCACAAATTCCAATCAGCGTTCATGTTTTACTGGCATGTTTTTTTCTACTGTACAAACACTAAAGAAATATTTTAGTTTTTGCCCAGACTATTTGAAATAACCGATGGTGCCGATGCACTGATTGATTGCACATGGTGTATTAGCGTAATCCTTTTCGGATCATTAAAGCTGATTAGAAATAGAGTATTCAGAAATAGTTTTCCAGCGAAACTCAAATATAACATATTAAAGCAGAAGTTAACAGTGTTCCTTAACACCGGCTGGAAGAAGTATACAGTAGATCTTGAACAATCTCAGTGAAACTCAGGGCCTGGAGAGAGTTTGTGTGGTATTTGCTTGTCCTCACCTGTTAGCTCACAGCTCTGTGATTATGTAACCACGTGAACAAATATTCCTTTATCATGGCCAGATGTGCAAGCTCCCAACCATTAACGACTGTGTGTGCGTGTGTGCATGTGTGTGATTTCTGTTATAAATCAATGGGCAAGAATAGACCCAAAAAGTGTAGACTGATCTGAAAGCTCCAATCATTATGTTGCTATCATGTCATTATTATGGGTCAGTGGTCACCAGCACGTGGTGCTCACTGCCATTAAATATCAAAAGTATGACATCTTCTCATTATAATATAACATTAGTTGTGTGTTTGTTTTCATCTAATCGAATACCACCTCACACGCACAGCTAAATATAACTCAAGGAAAACACTGCCCCCTAGTGGCGGGAGCGTCTCATGTGACACGACATCATTATCAGTAGTAGTATTTTTTCAATAAATACATTTTAATAAAACTTGTTACAGTATTTTTGTGTCCAATATATAGTGTGCCATTGCAAAATCTCTGCAGCTGCAGTTATATGTCACCTATAACTGCGGCTGCAGTAATAAGGTGTTATTATGTTGGTGTATAGGAGGTCTATATAGTATAGGGTTGATAATGCAATCAAAGACTAGTGGTTATAAGTTAATGCCAGCTTGTATCTCTTCTGCAGGGCTGTCACTCCTCATCCAGTCCTGGCCTGACCCCGACCCCTCTTTACGGGGAAAGCTCACATAGAGCAACTGGTGCGTCTGGAGCGTGGCGCCCCCTGGTGGACGGAAGACCTCCGTCCCACAGGACGTTCATGTTTAAATGTTACATATCTTAATCGCACGTTTCCCTGAGTTTCCTGGGTGCGTTCATCGCCTTTAAAATAAGGACACGGGTTGCACACCGCGTACGTGTGCAGGGAGGGAGGAAAGGAAGAGGAGGAGGAGGAATCGTGTCCGCACGCGTCTCGGAGGAGTGACGTGTGTGTGCGCGAGCGGCTGGTCTGGTGACGTGTCTCTACTGCTCGCTCTTTTCTTACGGAGAGGCTGGATGGAGCCGCACTGACTCCGCGGAGCACTCACACACCCGTAACCAGCAACCCGGACTCAGGACGCCATGGGGAGTACGTGACGGTTCTTACTTGTATGCGTGTTGTCGAGCGGTGTCTTTAAAAAACAAAATTACCTGCGGTCTCGTTTGTCACGTCGGAACTATAACGGACGTAAGGCGCTCGAGCTAATTGGCTAACCTTGGATAGGTTGACGCTAGGTGGCAAGTTGGACGGCAGCTAGTTTTCATAATGTGAGGGTTTTATTCTCCTCAAATCCGGATTAAGTAACGTTCGAGCCCCGTGTCAAGATAGGCGCACTAGCTCCTTGTTTTTTTAACGTGATTCGCTCACTTTGCGTGGAGACGTGTAACCGCTAGCTATAGCATTACGCTCCTACGACCAAACGGGTCGACGTTGGGCTTTCTTCTTCTTCTCCTTTTTTTCTCTCTCTCTCTCTCTCTCTCTTTCGTAAACCCTCGTCGATCCTCGGGTGCAACCGGACCCCCCCGGGTCTCGCGCCACGATCGAGTGTTAAGTGGAAAACCTGTTTAAATCGCCTCCTGTCAAAGTACACGTCCGTGATTTAAACTCAGCTGATCGGCAACCAAAGACGAAACATTCAGCAGCTACGAGGCCGCAACACGTTTTTAGTGTTTTTAAATGGCCACAAACTAGATACTAGTTAGTCCAAACTTGTTCCACGTCTGTCTGTTTTAATGTCTAAGAAAACACGGTGTTGTTTCATCCGCAGCTGTGGATACCTGGCGGCGACAGTGATGACGTAGCTTCTGGTGAAGGGAGCAATGGCTTCTCGCTCTGTTACCTGTGTGATTGTTACCTGTGCGATTGTTACCTGTGTCTCACAACCTGCTCGTCTCTGTTTCTGCAGTTAAGTTTTTGGAAGTCATCAAGCCGTTCTGTGCGGTCTTGCCAGAAATTCAGAAACCAGAAAGAAAGGTGCGTTAAATTCCTTTTTTTCCTAATATGTATTTTCTTTTATTTCTGCACTGTGCATGTATCTGTTATTCATCCAGCATTTCGAAAAAAAAACACTTTTACCGCTTGTTTTTGCACTCTGTTTATATCCTAAAACTGCATGTTGTTGTCCTCCTACTCTGTGAAATGACAATAACATTTAATCTAAATATCTGAAAATGACATGCGCCCTTTTTTGAATCCTTCCAGATTCAATTTAGAGAAAAAGTACTATGGACCGCCATCACGCTATTCATCTTCCTGGTGTGCTGCCAGGTTGGTTTCCGTGGATGACGACCCACCTGCCGGTTCTGTTGGTGGCGACAGTGGTTCCTGACACCGTTTTCCATTTTCTTCTTTTTCAGATTCCTCTCTTTGGCATCATGTCTTCAGATTCAGCAGATCCCTTCTACTGGATGAGAGTGATCCTGGCTTCCAACAGAGGTGCATGATTTGTAAATGTTTAACACGGGTTAATCACAGCGGTCTTTTACGTCCTATCCAATAAATACATCTAATCTCATTATCACGTGACGAGTCAAAGGTCAACATATGTTAGCCCTTGTGCTGCTATTGTTGTGCTAACTGAGGCTTACAGTCACACTAATGCTGCTCCCCTGCAGGTACTCTGATGGAGCTGGGCATCTCACCCATTGTCACCTCGGGCCTCATCATGCAGCTGCTGGCCGGTGCCAAGATCATTGAGGTGGGAGACACCCCGAAGGACCGAGCCCTTTTCAATGGAGCTCAGAAATGTAGGTCTATTGCTCGCTACATTTTCTATTTTTAGACCAGTCACATGCCTTTTTGAAATTTAATACCTTTTTTTTTCTCTGCTCTGACGATAGCAGATACTGCTTATTTTGTTTTAGTAGCACCAGTGCCACTAACAAGATTGCAAATCTTTTTTCTCTCTTTGCAGTGTTTGGAATGATCATCACCATCGGACAGGCCATTGTGTACGTTATGACCGGCATGTATGGAGACCCTTCGGAGATGGGTGCCGGTATATGCTTGCTCATCATCATCCAGGTGAGTCCTCGCTGGCTGCTGCTCTCGTGCCTCAACGTTTCCAGAGTCACGGTTCTGTGAATGAAAGTGTGCTTGAGCTCGTTAATAATTAAATGATCTCACCTGCTAAGATTACAGTTCAATTGTCATCGTCTCCCGTAGCGTGGTAGACGGGAATTAGTTTATCGCGACTTTCCTTAGTGGTTGTTTTGAAAAGCAGGATGCCGTGTAGAAACGACCTTCCCGAAAAGCTCATTTCTCAAAGAAAGGGTGCGTATGATGACGTGGCGTCTCTTCGCCGGTAGCGATTGAAACGATATATACCGGTTCTTGGTTTGTTGTTTTTGCGTGTGTGTGTGTGTCCGGAAGCGCGTGTTTAACAAAGTCACGCTAACCGTGTAACTAAACCCGCCGCGTTCCAGTTGGCGGTTGCCCTGAATCGCCTCCACGTAAACCCGGAGTCCGTTTCTTCAGCTCTTTGTCGCAGGTCTGATTGTCCTGCTGCTGGACGAGCTGCTCCAGAAGGGCTACGGTCTGGGCTCCGGCATCTCCCTCTTCATCGCAACCAACATCTGCGAGACGATCGTCTGGAAGGCCTTCAGCCCCACCACCGTCAACACGGGCCGAGGTACGGCTGCATCTCAAAGCCGAGGGACGACGAATGAGACGCGTCCTCGTCTGCGTTATAATGGCTAAACCTGCGGCTCCTGTTATCCAGGTACGGAGTTTGAGGGAGCCATCATTGCTCTGTTTCATCTCCTGGCCACCCGCACGGACAAGGTGCGCGCCCTGAGAGAGGGCTTCTACAGGCAAAACCTGCCCAACCTCCTGAACCTCATCGCCACCGTCTTCGTGTTCGCCGTGGTCATATACTTCCAGGTGAGCAGGCGACGCCGTCCGAACGCGGTCCGGAGTCGTTGCGGGAAAGGAATTCGGATCTCGGCGCGCTGATTCTCACGCTTATTTACCTCCCCAGGGCTTCAGGGTGGACCTGCCCATCAAGTCGGCGCGCTACCGCGGTCAATACAACACCTACCCCATCAAGCTGTTCTACACCTCCAACATACCCATCATCCTGCAGTCCGCCCTGGTCTCCAATCTCTACGTGATTTCTCAGATGCTCTCGACGCGTTTCAGCGGCAACTTCCTCGTCAACCTCCTGGGAACGTGGTCTGTAAGTACAGAACGGGAGCTCCGCTTCCAGCACATCTCGTCTCCAGTCTTTTGCGACATGTGCGGACCAGACCGTCTCTTGTGATCCATGCAAGTTATGGACAGGGTTCGTGCGGTCATGGAAAACCTGGAAAAGTCATGGAATTTTAAAATGGTCATTTCCAGGCCTGGAAAAGTCATGGAAAACTTAAATCATAAAAGTTTTGGAAAAGTCATGGAAATTTGTGATATTCACATGTTAATTTTCGCTGAGTTTGAAATAATGAATATGTTTTAGAAAGAAAGACTCAAAATATAAGCCGACATACGCTCTCATACTGGCGCCGCAATTTTCTTTTTTTCCCGCGTTGCAAGTGAACGCACCGTAACTGGAAAGTTCGCTGGCCATAGCTCGGGAAGCAAATGTTTAATCTTTAAATAAAATATTGTCTCTTATTCATTTGTTTCATTAAATGTATGCTGTATGCTTTGGAATTCACATTGTTTAAATACTAAATGTTCTCACTTTTTCACGTATAAACAGAGATTTCAGTTTGGTCATGGAAATTTGGTTTAAAGTCATGGAAATCCACTGGTCAACATGTGTAAGAACCCTGTATGGACTCTTGTCATCTTATGATCTACATCTTGTTTTGTTCAGGACGCCACGAGTGGGGGACCAGCTCGGGCCTACCCAGTCGCCGGTCTCTGCTACTACCTGTCTCCTCCGGAGTCGTTTGGTTCTGTCCTGGACGACCCGGTCCACGCCGCCATCTACATTGTCTTCATGCTCGGTTCCTGCGCCTTCTTCTCCAAGACCTGGATTGAGGTCTCCGGGTCCTCTGCCAAAGATGTAAGTCAGCGTTTATGAAACGTCTGTTTGCTCGGCGGGCGTCCCGCATTAAATTAACCTTCTCGTATCGACTCTGCGCGTCTCAGGTGGCGAAGCAGCTGAAGGAGCAGCAGATGGTTATGAGGGGACACAGAGAGACCTCCATGGTGCATGAGCTCAACAGGTACACAGAAACCAGAGTCTCTGGTTGCACGTTTGTTACTTTGCAGCGCATTGGAAGTCGTATTTATACTGGATTCTCTCTTCACAGGTACATCCCCACAGCTGCTGCCTTCGGTGGCCTCTGCATAGGAGGGCTGTCGGTCATGGCGGACTTCCTGGGTGCTATCGGTTCGGGTACAGGAATCCTCTTGGCTGTGACCATCATCTACCAGTACTTTGAAATCTTCGTGAAGGAGCAGAGCGAAGTGGGCAGCATGGGAGCTCTGCTTTTCTAGAAAAAACACCAACCTTCTGACGCGCATCGGACACAAAGCACCCCCCAACCCCTCCATCTTTTTCTTTTCTTTTTTTTACAAATCGCACAATCAGTACATTTTGCTGCTGGGGTAGGTCATCTTTCGCCCTCACCTGGGTTTCCCATCGTTGCCTCTCCAGCCTGACAACGCTGTGTATATCCACAGTAGTGTGCGTCTTCGGTCCTTGTATTCCATAGCTGTTACCCATCTACCTGCAGGCTGCCTCTGTACCCACAGACTGTCTCATCAGCTGAAGAATGCCTAAAAGCACAGAGTGTGAGGTGCTGTCTTCGACTTACCTCAGGCATTGTTCGCTGCATTACGTTCAAGAAACACTAAGACGACGACGACGACGACGAGTTGGTGCTCATTTCAAGCTGGAAGCACTGCCTGGATTTGTCGAGGGGAAACGAATGATGTTCATCACAAGTAGCAATCGAGCTCGAGGTCTCCGGGGGCCCGTAGTAGGACGTGAAAAGTATAAATACAATATGCTTGTACTCCTAATAAGGGTTCTTGTAATCTCAGTCAAGCTTTCTGTGGTTTTTATTTACCTTTTTTATCTCAAATGATCACAGGGGTTGCCCTCTGTCTCCGGGTCCTCAAAGGAAAGTGTTGGTCAGCGTCGTCACGCTCTTTTTATTCCCACTGCCGAGATGGTCGGGCCGAGGGTGGGTTTGATAGGGATGAAAAGGGGGTTTTATTTTTTGTTTTTACTTTATGTAACAAACATAATTGTTATTAAAAAAAATATGAAACAAAAAAAGATGTTTTGATTCCTATTGTCTCAACTCCCCAGGGCTGTAAGTTCAGCTCCCATTAGTGGTGATTTATAACTTTGCTGTAGTTTACTACAATTCACTTAACTTCCACTAGAGGTCACTTTATGAAGTTTAAGATAAACGTGTTGCACGTAAAGAGTAAAATATACTCTATAAAGGGTTTGGGGTGGAGTGGCTAATTAAACTGCATATGCCTGCACATTACTACTGGCAACCTTCTCATATTACATTTAATGTTTATATAAAATGTTGCTTAACAGAGATCTAAGTAGGCAAGTAAGTTAAATCAGTTACCCATTACTAAATACTGCAAGGTATCATTATTTACTCATCAAACATAAGTTATGAGGCAATGCATTAATGGTATTTAATTAGGTGATTAAGGTTATTTTACATTTTATTCATTTTTTATTCAGGTTATTTTACATTTTATTCATTTTGTATTAATCTGCTTGCCCTCTGCATGTGTGAGCTTAATATATATGTATATTTTAATATATATATTAGTTGTACGAATTAAAAAGGAAACAGCGTGTTTTAAAGTTTTATATATGTACTATTGTTGGAAAAGGGACCCCCTGACGTCATCACGGCGCGCCACACGTGACCGCAGGGTCAGAGGGTGTAACGGTGCAGTCGGACGCCGGGTCGCTTGTCAAATGAGATCCTCGCAGTCTTCTCGTAATTCCTCCCACACTGGTCACCGTTTACCGCAGAGGGCGACGCGCGCGAACACCGGGAGCCATGTCGTACTGCAAGCAAGAGGGTAATTTAAACCGTCTTTAAGCTCAACTTCCACTCGCCTGGTATCCAATGTCACCGAGCGAGCCACCATGCTAGGCTAGCTGTAGGTTAGCTGCGCGGCTAGCGACGAGGAACAGCTTCCTCTTCTGCGACATGCTGGGTTGCTCATAATTGGAGCCCAGCGTTGAGATGACGTAATCAAACTAGTGGCTGCTGCACTCGTTAAACGTAACGTCATGAGTCTGAAGAGAGGTATCGTCTCATCCTGAACCAGTCCAGGCAGGTTTAACCGGTGTCAAGGAGCTGTACCAAAGTTCGCCACTAGGGGGCAGTGTCCACCGACTAGTACCCGTAAGCTCTCGAGGACCGGTGTTCTGTCATTTCATGCTACTTGTCGAGAACTGATACCTTGTGGTATTGCGCATGGGTTTATTATTAGGGTATTTAGTGTTGAAGATAAACACTTTAACTGTGAAAAGTGAAACATTGAACTTTGAAAGAAAAGCATGTTTTGATAGTACAATGACATCCTATCAGATAGGGTAGCATGAATCGATACACACCTATCGTTTATGCAGCGGTAGCAAATTCTGACAAGGCAGCAACAAATTACAGAACACCGGGTCTTCTGCTTCTCCCTCATCCGTGATGTTTCCTTTGTGTTTTTGTCCCCTTAAAGGTAAAGATCGCATCATCTTCGTGACCAAGGAGGACCACGAGGCTCCCAGCAACGCCGAACTCATTGCAGATGACCCCAATGACCCCTACGAGGAGCAGGGTAAGCCATGTTGGTTGTCATGGAAAAACTGGAAAAGTCATGCAATTTAAAAAGTTATTTCCAGGACTGGAAAAATCCTTGAAGAAAAAATATATCCCAAAAGTTCTGGAAAAGTCTTGTAAATGTGTTTTTATTCATATCTTCATTTACGCAGTTTAATTAAAAGAATAAAGATTTATATAAATATGTATTGTTTTAATCAAACTATTTACATATTTGTGTCATATACATCGAGATTTCACAACATGTTTGTTTAACCCTCCTGTTACCTTCAGATGTACTAACATATTTTACCCTTGGCTTCAAGTTGACCCCAGCTATTAAAATCTCCAGAAAATGATTAGAATTAATATTGTTTCCCAAGTTTAAGTGTGAGGTACTTTATGTTTGTTTATTGACTACCTAAATAGACCTTTAAATACATTTTTAAAAGTTGATATTTCTTGTATGTGGAAAAACAGCCTGGGGTCAAATTGACCCCAAAGAACACCGATGCGTACAAGTTGTGTTCAGGACAGTGAAAACATACAGGGTTTTAAAATGGTCATGTCCAGGCCTGGAAAAGTCATGGAAAAAATTTAAATCATAAAAGTTTTGGAAAAGTCATGGAAATTTGTTATCACATGTTTATTTACACCTAGTTTGAAATAATTAATGTTTTTTTTTTTTAAAGAAAAACGCTCAAAATATAAGCCGGCGTACGCTCTCAATACCCACAATGTTCTAAATTGTTCATGTTTATACCGAGATTTCAATTTGATCATGGAAATTTGGTTTAAAGTCATGGAAAATAATCGGTCAAAATGTGTAAGAACCCTGAACATATCATCATGTAAATTTGATGTTTTCCCAGTTGTCCCCAATAAATAAGGAAAATTCATGAAATATGAAGCAAAAAAAAAAATGATGTCAATCATTTATTTAGAGACATGAGACATTGAATGGGGTCAAATTGACCCCAAAAGTACCAGGAGGGTTAACATCATGAGACTCCGTTGGTCGTCGAGGTGATTCTGACGTGCGCCCCGTTCCTTCAGGTCTCATCCTGCCCAACGGGGACATCAACTGGAACTGCCCGTGCCTGGGCGGCATGGCCAGCGGCCCCTGCGGCTCCCAGTTCAAAGACGCCTTCTCCTGCTTCCACAACAGCAAGGAGGAGCTGAAGGGCTCCGAGTGCATCGACAACTTCCGCGACATGCAAGAGTGCATGCAGAGGTACCCGGAGCTCTACCCGCAGGACGAGGACAAAGACGCCTCCTCCCAGGCGGAGCCCGCCGCCTCGGCCCCCGAAACTGACTCTACCGCGGCCGAGTCCGCCGCCGCGCCCGGCAGCGCGCCGCCCACAGACGACCAGGCCGCCAGCTAAGGCCCGCCCGCCGTCGCCCGGGCCTCCTGTGCGCGAGCGCCGCCCATCGCGACTGACTCTCTCTCTCCGTCTGCCGGCGCTCTGGCGCTCGCGGGGCAACGCTCACACACCGCCGAGACGGACTTTACGACCGAGGAGAAACGTGGCGCCCGTACGCGAGCTCAGGCCGCTTTTTTTTGTTTGACGAGCAATCCCCCCCCCAAAAAATAGATCATCGGATGATACGTTTCAACGACGGCCGGCCAAGCTGTTCGCTGCAGGGACGGTTCAGTTGGAAGACTCTCTCTCTCTCATATGCAATGGGACTTTAATTTACCGCGTGTCGACCAGAATCGTCTGTTAGCGTTCATTATGTGTGTTTGAACAGTAATCACTGGAAATTGTGTTTTTATTTGAGTTTCTTAGGAATTCACCGCGACTCGAGACGGTTTTAAATCCTGCTGTGAATTATCACAAAATCCCCTTTTCTTTGCTTTCCGTCATTTAAAAGAGCAAAACGCAGATGATTTGAAGAAGACGAGGGTTTTTACATCGATAGAAGAGACGTTGTGGTTGACATCTTGGTCAAACTTCAGGGTTTCATCTCGCCGCGTATGAGCTGGCGGCACGTTACCGGGTGGAACCGCTCCGCTCTACACCAACAGGTTTATGTTGTCACTGCATAAATGTTTCTGTCGTGTTTGTTTCCGTCTCCAGTTGGATGCTGTGGTCTCTACTCACTGACATTCAGGCCTTAAAAGACAAGATGGATATTTCTCAAGATATGTCCAGATTAAAATTATAATCAAAACTTATTCCCACTTTGTTGTTCTTTAGACGAGGCGCAGCGCGTTATGTAACGTACGTAAGAACCACACATCACACTCTACAGCTTTAACTTATCTCGTTATATTGCCTGTATATTAGTAATTTTATAGTTCAGTTTCATTGAATCCAGATGAATTGGGTTTCAAAATATATAATTACCATCTGTGGATCTATAAATACATCTAGAGATTCAAAGAGCTAACTCAAGGTTGTGCTCATCCCATATTTTGTATGACTCAAACATTGAAAACGGTTTGGACTCGGATCTTAACAAATCCAGAAATTCATTTGTTTTTATTTTCTCTCATCTCGATTTAGCTTTCTTCGATGTTGTGACTTCCTCCTCATGACGCTGCATATTGTTCTGGGTCCTTCAGTCCCCATTTTTCTCAAATCTCCACGGACTCCACATTTCTTGTGAAATCTTCTGAAGCGTGTCCATCTTCTTCTGTTCTCTCCGCTCTATAATCACGTACATCCGTTCCTCAGACCCTCTGATAGGAGCAGACCGAGTCGGGGGGTCCACGGGACCACCGCGCTCTGCATGGTGACCAGCAGGCGGCCGGTCCCGGCCTCCTCTGGGCCCGCGAGCAGGTACTCCATACCTGGAGGGGGAAGGAAAAAAACATGGCGAATTGACCTAATCTTATCACACAGGGTTCGTACGGTCATGGAAAACCTGGAAAAGTCATGGAATTTTAAAATGGGCATGTCCAGGCCTGGAAAAGTCATGGAAAAAACTTAAATCATAAAAGTTTTGGAAAAGTCCTGGAAATTTGTTATGATCACATGTTCATTTACACCAAGTTTGCAGTAACTAATACGCTTTTTAAAGAAAGACGACCAAAATATAAGCCGGTGTACGCTCTTAATGCGCACAATTTTCCAAAATGTTCATGTTTATACTGAGATTCCAGGTTGGTCATGGAAATTTGGTTTAAAGTCATGGAAAAGTCCTGGAAATCCATCGGTCAAAATGTGTAAGAACCCTGATCACAACTATCTCGAGCTTGATTATATTTGATTTGATTATGAATTGAGACCTATGTCCTCTTGTCGCGCTCTGCCCCACCTGGGTTTAGAATGGGACAGGTGCAGCCGCGGCTGGTCCAGGACAGCGGGTAGATGCTGACGGTGCCCGGGTGGAGCGCCGCTCGGCCCGACCGCAGGACCTTGCGAACTTTGACCCGCACCTCGGCGTGGCTGCCTTTGTCGTGAGCCGACAGCACGCTGGCTTTGATGGCTGACACGGGGAGAAAGACGAGAGAATCGTCAAGTACGGAGCACTCTGATGAAACCGATTTCTTTTTTTTAACGGCGTCGTCGCGTCTCACCGTAATCGTGCTTGACCCGACAGAGGTCGGACGCACTCTTCAGCCTTTTCTCTTTACAGCTGCACTTTCCTGCGTACAGATATCGAGTTACGTGCCAATCCACTTTTTTGCAAACACAGATTATCACTTCAGTGGCTCTTAAATATCTTATTGTGGTACTTTTGTAGTTCGACTATGTTGAGGAAATGTTACTTTCTGTATTCTTATCAGAATCAGTTTTATTGGCCATGTAAGTTTTCAAAAACAAGGAATTTGACGTGGTAAAGTGACTCAGTGTGCTTACACAAAATATACATAACACAATACAAAACAAAACAGTGCAACGGTCTAAGAAGTTTAAGAAAGTGAAAGTATATACAAGGCTTGTTCTTAGTTTGTACTCTAGGTTGATGCACTTATCGTAAGTCGCCTTGGATAAAAGCGTCTGCTAAATGACACGTGATGTAATGTGATGCATGAGTCCACAATTTAAACTCACTCGTCCCAGCTATGGAGCAACGCCGTGGAGTGAGCCGCTCACCTGTGTAATGCAGAGCGGAGACCGAGAGCTCCTTGGACCACGGCACCTCCTCTTCCCCCGTGAGCGCGAGGTCCAGATCGGGGATCCTCCCGCCGACGGCCACGTGGAACACCTGGTTGTGTGAGTAGCTGCGACAGGGGAGTTGAACTCATCGGGTTACGGCTCATAGTTCACCGTTATACTGTTGTGTGTGTGTGTACGTTCTCATTGGGCTGACCTGTCCAGGCACCGTCCAGTGGTGGGGTCACAGCTGTGAGGGCACGCGCAGGGTCTGCAGCCGAGCGCTCCGAGCCCCCAGTGGCCGGGCCGGCAGCGGCCGCAGCTCGGGCCGCCGGCGCCGGATTTGCACCGGCACTGCCCGGTCCTCGGGTGGCACCACGGGCCCTCCTCCCCCGGACGGGGCGGCACGGAGCCCTGTGGGTCGCACCGGCAGCCTGAGGGGCAGAGACACGGTCAGGGTTCGTACGGTCATGGAAAACCTGGAAAAGTCATGGAATTTTAAAATGGTCATTTTCAGGCCTGGAAAAGTCATGGAAAAAAACTTAAATCATAAAAGTTTGGGAAAAGTCATGGAAATGTTGTTATAATCATTTTTTTAAAGAAAAACACTCAAAATATAAGCCGGCATACGCTCTCAATACCTAACATTTTTAAATTGTTCATGTTTTTACTGTGATTTCAGTTTGGTCATGGAAATTTTGTTTAAAGTCATGGAAAAGTCATGGAAATCCATCGGTCAAAATGTGTAAGAACCCTGACAGTTACAGGTGTGTGTGTGTGTGTTCTTTATCTCTTCTTTCATTTCTCAAATGATGAATTTGTAAAGAGTTGCCAGCCTATGGAGCGATACAATATTTTGATTCCTTTTCATTTTATCCACAAACCTCAAGTCAAATCAACCATAAAACTGTGACCCCCCCCTCACACACACACACACAACATTCTGAGTCTCTTACGTGTGCAGGCGTGGGGGGAGGTGAGGGGCAGCGATGGATGGCGGTGGTAGCCGTGGCGACAGCGCCTGCACCGGCGCCCGGCGGTGTTGTGTCTGCAGGCGTCGCAAACGCCGCCGCTGGTGCCGCCGGAGGAAAGCCACGCCCGCCGAGAGAAGTGACAGGTGTCGGCGTGACCGTGACACTGGCACTCTGAGAGAGAGAGAGAGAGAGAGAGAGAGAGAGAGAGAGAGAGTACGGTCATGGAAAATCTGGAAAAGTCATGGAAAAAAACTCAAATCATAAAAGTTTTGGAAAAGTCATGGAAATTTGTTTTAATCACGTGTTCATTCACGCTGAGTTTGAAATAATGAATATGTTTTTTAAAGAAAGACGCTCAAAATGTATGCCGACGTACGCAATCAATACGCAAAATGTTATAAATTGTTCATGTTTGGTCATGGAAATTTGATTTAAAGTCATGGAAAAGTCATGGAAATACATTAGTCAAAATGTGTAAGAACCCTGATTTTAGTTAAGCTGACTTGTATACTATAGCCGTATATATGTGGATGTATATGGGTGTTGGAGGAATAAATAGTAAAAGTAGATTTAAAGAGTATAGTCTGTAAAGAAGTATTCCAGGCTACAAGCAGCCAGATCCAAAGGTGGGCTGACCAGACGCTTCCCTCTCTGAACGGTTCTTAAAAAGACCCGTGAACATGTTTATGTTTATATCTGATGTCTGATTTTTTTATTTAAACATCTCGACAAAATATGGAAATGATTGCTCTCCTTGAAGCACCGCTATACGGAGAGAAGCTCTTTTAAAATGAGCCTCCAAAGAACAAAAGAGTCCTTAATTTGCTCTTAAACTCCTGCGTGTGGTGCAGTACCGCTGTCGGCCACTCACTGCGGCACGGCGCGGCCTCCCCGCTGCTGCCGTCGGCGGGCCTCCAGGGGCGGTCGTTGTACAGCGGGGCGCACTTCTCACAGTGGTCCCCCGCCGTGTGGTGAGCACAGCGGCACCTACCGGGCACCTGGGGGAACACACCTGGGGCAGCTCAGTTACTTATAGACAAACACCTGCTTTCCATCAGCAAGTATACAACGTTTGACCTCTGACATCCAGACGTGTGTGTCGCACAAGGCGATAGAAAACAGGTTGAGTGCAACATTCCGACACATTCTCTCACTTCTCATGCACCTATACAGGAAATAGCCACTCACCATGCCGGAGTCCGGCTTTGGGTCTATGCCGCTGTCGTGTGGCACGCAGGACTCGGCGTGTCCGTGGCACAGGCAGGTCCCTCTGGCCTGGAGAGTGTAAATGGCGTACGGTGCTGAAGCTGCGGGGCTTCCTCCGCTGGATGCTGGAGGCGGAGCTGAGGCCGCGGGAGGACAGCGCTGAGCCTCCAGCAGTCTGACGCGGAGATTAGTGACGGTGAGGCGGGCGAGGGCCTCGGGGCTGTAAGGGTCCGGTCTGTCGACGCCGCCGGGGTCCAGTGTCCGTAAAATCACCTGGAAGGAGAGCACCGATCAGCACTGAATGGCCCACATTGTGGCTCCGCGCCTTTTGGCACGTTTATTTTTTTTATTAGCCTTTATTTAACCAGGTCGGTCCCATTGAGATACAATGACCTCTGTTTCAAGGGAAGCCTGGCCAAGACAGCAGTATAGAACAATTGCAACAGTCACAAGACACAACAGAAAACACATAACACAAATAAAATACATTAAAAAAGATAAGGCAACAGGACTAAAGCTCCGGATTTACGCCAAACAAGAACAAGTGCGCTATGAAGCCGCTCCAATTTCTCTCTCACGAGTCTTAAAAGTTTCAAAGTTGATGAGCTCCTTTAACTTTAGAGCTTTTTTGGAGTGTATTCCAAGCAGCAGGTGCAGCGAATTTAAAACAGTGCTTACCAAATTCAGAGTGAACTTTGGGCATAATTAATAAATACAACTCATTGGAATGTAAGCAGTAACTGCTCTGGGATTTAAAAATGTAGTTACATAAATAGTGGGGGAGCAGACCCAAGATAGCTGTATAAATAAAAAATATGCCAATGTATAAGGCGGCGACTCAACTCACAACTGTTGGCGCGTGCGTGCTCTTACCTCCCCCCCGCTGCAGGGCGTGGCCCCGGTGTAGCGCGACGTGCACCGCGACCCGGGCCGGGCGGAGTCGTCGGGCAACCCGAACGTCGCGCTGCAGTTCCGCGCGAACAGCTTGAGGGCGTCCCAGGTGGTCCCAAAGTCAGCCGACCGCTCCACGGCCATGGCGGCGGGCCGCGGGGACCGGAACACCAAAACCACGTGGGACAGGCAGAAGCGCGTCTCCAGGTCCAGCCGGATCTCGTCCCGCTGCTCGGTGCCCGCGCCTGACGCCCACCAGGTGTTGGGATGCGAGAAAGGGTCGTCGGTCATGTGAGCGGACGGGTGGGTGTCCTCTGGGCAGAGGGGGTGGGGGGCCACGTGTGGGGGGCAGGGGCTGTGGTGGAGGGAGGCGTTCCCACAGCAGCTCGAGTGGGTGAGGAGGGTCCGGCCGCTCGCCAAGTTCCCGATTGGGGGGCTGCAGGCGTGGTCCACACATCTGGAGACTGACACATGGGGGGATGGAGAGGTGGAGATATATATCATATAGTGACAGAAATATCTTAAAAAAATCAAATAAAAGAACAAGCACTGACATCATGAGCAAAAACTGTAGTCCTCTTCATTGTGTTTGCATATTTAATTTACCTGACCATGCACCACTCTCTCTCTCTCTCTCTCTCTCTCTCTCTCTCTCTCTCTCTCTCTGATGTGACACATAATCCTGCTCTTTCCTCCGTTGGACATGCAGCATTACAATTTATCAGGTTACATGTAACGGACGAGACGCCATCAAGTGGCCCCGCTATCCAACGCAACATCAACAGGTATGAACCGTGACGTCATCAGGTACTCAACGTGATGGAAACTTAACGCAGCTGCGTGAGTCATCATTAATACCCACCCCAATAACATACCACAACGGGGGGAAACGATAAGGGAAGTTTAGCCGTATACTATTCAAATAAAGAGGATGATGATGATGATGAAGATGAAGATGAAGATGCACCTCACCTGCTCCGCTCCTCGTGCGAACCAACAGCAGCCACCAGAGCGCCAGCAGCATCTGATGCCGCCGTCCCCCGAGCACACCGGACACTCTCATCCTTGTTGTTGTTGTTGTTGTTGTTGTTGTTGTTGTTGTTGTTGTTGTTGTTGTTTACAACAGACGCGGTTCCAGAGGTTGGTCCCAATATGATGGAAAGCTGCACGCTCACAAACGGACACGCGCATTGTGTTCCTCTCCTGCCAATTACGCAATGCGCAAAGCGTAAACGGATGAATCATGGGGTGTTTTTTTTACCCGATATATCCTTCCAGGAAAGAAGGGAAACGAATCCTTCATAAAGTTTGGTGCATGTCGCTGAGTCGGTTCTGTGCACGCGCGTGGCAGCAAGAAGATGGAGGGTGTGGACCGGTGGTCAGTCCGAGCAGGAACGCGTCAGAGTTGACACAACAACGACATTTTACCTCATTAACATGTGATGAGCTGTATCCATTCTGCGCAAGAAAAATAATCTAAACGATAATAAAAGATGTTTTTACTTCTATGCTAAATCATAAATGTGAATATCATTAATTCACACAATCCTAGAGCTCCGAGTCCCGTGAGGTCCAGCGCTCTGCGCGCGTTACGCACAGGAGCGGAGCGCGCGCTCTATTTATCCACGGTCCTCCCCCGCCCACCCATCCCCCCCCCCCCCCCACACACACACACACACATACACACACGCTGTGAGGATGTTGTACTACTAAAACAACAACACTAAATCAAAGCTTTACCGAGAAGATGTATTTGTTCTCCTGTCTGGCTTTTATCCATTTTAGGATTACGCTAAACATTGTGTGAGGAGGAGGAGGAGGAGGAGGAGGAGGAGGAGGAGGAGGAGGAGGAGGAGGAGGAGGAGGAGGAGGAGGCTACAGTGCGACTGGCACGTGCGGGCTCGTCAACACAGTTAACGTGAACCAGCCGCTGAACCGGGTCCCTCCACTAACTAGGGCCTCGTAATGGAGCCGAGGAAATGAACGTATCTGCTCCTCGCCGCTCTGCTCTTCAGCTGCAGTGATTCCGAGGTTGCAGGATCTCTTTGAAGTCTATGGCGGCAAGAAACTGGAGATGGGACACACACACACACACACACACACAGTCCTCAGTGCGGTGTGTGTGTGTGTGTGTGTGTGTGTGTGTGTGTGTGTGTGTGTGTGTGTGTGTGCAGCTTGATGGCGCATTGTGGCACCACAATAATCTGATAGCTTGGAGTTTCATGCAAATGTGTTGAACCAGAACAGTCTGTGTCCGCCTGACTGTAGAGGAACTCTGCCATGCTTCATTATAAGCCCCGGATAGTCAACACATGGTCCGATACATGACATATACATCAGGAGACCTTGAGCCCATGCCCCCCCCCCCTGCCCCCCCCCTCCCCCTGGCACCCTGAGAGAATAAACATCATGTCTGTATAGTTTTAGGACTTCAAATACAAGGGCGATCAGACAATTGGAATGGAGATGGAGATTAGATCCGTTTCCATACATTTCTTTAATTCACCGGCTTTCTTTGTGTGTGTGTGTGTGTGTGTGTGTGTGGGGGGGGGGGGAATGAAAACTAATTTACAGAAGAATGCCATATGGGCAATGTTGGCTCCGACGGTACGTATACTCAATGTTTACGAGCCGCCACGCAGCAGCGGGTCGTACTCCACATTTTGACCGAGTCATCAATCCTTCATCCAGTCCATCTGTGTTTGTTTTAGAAGTATCTCCACTTGTAGATCACTCCCGGAGAGCGTTTGTCTTAGTTCACCCCTCGATCTCCACTCGGAGAGTGTCTGGCAGGCCTCCACTTCATAAAACCCGGAGGCTCTCCATCTTCTGGCATCAACGTGTCTCCAGCGGTACACATGTATATATGCTAACAATAGCTTTATGGATTAGGGTAATGCCATTTATGAGGGATTAGCGGTTATCTGCTCGTGTGAGTGGCAGGCAGACAGTTTATGGCTGCCCTGAGCTGATTTGGAGTCAGCTCTGGATGGATGGGACATGCACGGAAATGAGTTTCACATCTTCTCGCGTGCGGTTTGCAGGACGCGAGGACCCGTGTGCGCATTTGTAATGGATAAAACATACAGAGTGGAATTATTCGGTGTGGTCCAGCTGTTGTTTTAGCTTCCACCGACAGACTCAGGTTGCTTCAGAAGTCCATGTAGTTATGAAATGCACGTGAACTGAGGTCTGAGGCAAAGGATTGATGGTTTGCTGGTTCAAGTGCAAGTAAACTATAGGTTTTGGTTTTGCTAATTTTGCAAAAAAACTCATTGAATTCTTAATTGACTGACTTTTAATTGAAGGTATAATCTTCTGTGGTCTAGGAATCCAGTAGAGTGCCGGTTGAGAGCGTATCAAGGAGGAGGAACAACACGTGCTTCATTCTAAGTGCAGAGAGAGAGAGAAAAGAAAAGTCTTCTTGTTTTTTTCCTCCCGATGCTCAGGATGTATATATCTATCCTGGCCCCCAGCTGGGAGAGGTCAAATACCAGCCAGGGAAGGTCACAGAGATCTCCTACCTGCTGCGTGACTGCCTCTCTAATTGCTCCTCTTTCTCTCATTTACAAGGGCTTAATAGGGGGCCGGGGGTTAGAGAGCTGGGGTCAGACCGATGGGGGACTCCCCCCCCCCCCCCTCTTCCCGCCCTTCATAATCCCCCCCCGCCCAGTGTTTGTCCAGCCTGCTGGTGCGTGGAGCACATGGTGTCGCTCCACACTCCTCCTTCTCCCGCTCCGTGTCTCGTCTCGGGCCTTCGTGTTCTGCATGTCAGCTTCATAGATCTTCATCCCCCGGGGGAAGAAGAGGGTGAAGCTGCTTCCCAACAGTCTCAATCAGAGGTCGCTGTATCTTATGGAATGATGGAGAACCAAATGGGATCAAATGTGTTGATATCCACTCAATGGTTGATAGGAGGTGCTTGAGGTCAGAGGTCATTATCTTGTTGATGACTCATAGCTCTAAAGTGCGTACTGCCAATGTCTTATGATGTGGATCCACGGAATTCCAGTTTCGGACTGTTGCACTTAAAGTCGTACAGCGATGCCTAAAAGCTCTTCCCCCAAAAGACAGTTTCAAGTTGAAAGGCGAAGGTGAAAGGTCAAGGTGAAAGGTCGACAACAAAGGTCAACAGCAAAGGTCAACAACAAAGGTCTGAGGGGTCAAGTCCAACAAAACCAGGAGGACCGTATTTCTTCGGGATAATTTAGGGTAGTCTGTGTGGAACAGCGGAGGAAGAGAAAAGGCCTCGCTGTGGACGCCATGGAGGTTTAAAGAAAGAAAGAAAGAAAGAAAAGAAAGAAATTAGGCGGTTTAAAACAATCAGTTCTCACAGGTTTACATTGCGTTGATGTGAGAGGATGAATCACACGGATGAGACGGGATGACGCGGCGTGAGGAACGTCAGCGTGTAAACGACGCGGAGCGCTTCCCATCCGCTCGTCGTTAACGCTTAACGAGGAGGTCTTTCACAAATCCTACTGGAGGAGACTTCAGCTGAGCGGCGGCGACTTATTTATAGCCGCGACCCGTGTTTATTATTAGAAAACACATGAACACATGAAGCTGCCACCCAGCGGCAGCCGGAAAAACAGCCTGGAAAACAGCCTCCCAGACCGGGTCCCCCGACCGTCTGCCTGCTCCTGATTTATGATGTCGTCAACTAACGAGACACGAAGAAATTTATGAACAAACCCACAAATATGCGCACACACAAACAGATAAATACACACACACACACACACACACACACACACTTTATTGAGCACTCTTTCTTCGCTTTCTATCGCCCACCCACGTAAACAAACTGGAATACCAGTCGACGCACTGGTTTGTTACTACAAAAACACACATACATATGCACACACACGTGCACACACACACTCACACACACGCACGCACACACAGAGACACATACACACGCACAAAATGTATTGATACTGTAACTCTTTCTTGGACTTTCTATCGCCCACCCACGTAAACAAACTGAAATGCCAGTCGAAGCGCTGGTTTGTTACCACAAAAACACACACATACACACAGACACACACGCATGCACACACAGAGACACACACACACACACACACTTTATTGATAACTCTTTCTTGGACTTTCTATCGCCCACCCACATAAATAAACTGAATGCCAGTCGAAGTGCTGGTTTGTTACCACAAAAACACACACATATGCACACATACACGAACAAACACACACGTACACACATACACACACACACACACAATTTATTGATAACTCTTTTTTGGACTTTCTATCGCCCACCCACGTTAGCAAACTGGAATGCCAGCATAGACGCACGGGTTTGTTACCACAAAAACACACATACATACACACAGACACAGACACACACACCACAGTCACACACACACACAAACAAACGCACAGACACACACACACACTTATTCTTCCAGCTCATATTCTGCACACCCACTCAGATAAAGCGCAGCGAGGTTTACGTAACGATTTATTTGAACTCAAAGAACTTCGATGGATTCAAAAGGAGACGGCAGTTCGGCTCAAGCGGCTGAACAAACGCGCCGATACCGCCGAGGGCCCCGGGGGTCAGAGGTCAGCGGGAACAGATACTGGACGCTCCCGACTGGAGCTCAGCGTCATTTGGATGCGGAGGAACGCGGAGCGTAATAAATTCACACCAGGAGTGTCGGTTCTTTCCCTGAGACGTGACCCGTGGTTTCTGACTTTTAGGTTTCGCCTCCTCAAAAAGTCAAACTCACAAATGTAGCAAAAGAGAGGAAGAAAAAATCAAAATCAATCGCAGCTGTTTGAGGGTCCTGGTTCCACAGGTTAGGGGTGTGTGAGGGGGGGGGGGGGGGGGGGCAGTCAGTCCTCTCATGTCTGGCCACTCTGCTTCTTTGAGGCCCTCCGTTTTCTCATTAAACAGCTTTTTTTATTGGCGTGCCAAAGAGTCCACCTGCGAGTCATCCAAGCCGTGACGGGAGAACCTCAACGTACGGCCGAGCGCGAGGGGGTCAGCGCCTCGAACGGCAGGCGAGGAGAAACATCTGGGCGGAGGCCTCGTGGTATCGGCTTCGCTCCTGTTAAAAAAAATACGCACGCAGAACGCTGTGATGTTAACGCGGGCGGCGCGGCGGCGCTCGTGTTTTACGGTCAAACCGACGGCGCTGACCGTTCTGTGACCGCGGCGGCGAGGACCCTCAGATCACACGGAGAGGGGAAAGAAGAGCTTTGAAAATAGAGGTCAAACTAGAGGTCAAAAGGGAGGTTAAAGTGAAACACTAAAGTGTGGGTTTACGGTGTGCAGTACCGTGTCATTACCTTCGCATTCTGAGAATGCGGAAGGTTATGTTTTGATCGCTATGTATTTATTTATTTGTTTGTGTGTGTGTGTGTGTGTGTGTGTGTGTGTGTTTGTGTTTTATTCGCATAAGTCAAAAAGTATCAAACTGAATCACATGATATTTGGTGGGATGATTGGTTATTATCCGGGGACCATTTGTTTAGATTTTGGGATCGATCAGGTCAAAGGTCAAGGGAATGAAAAGGTACCAAAAAAGTGTCTGCGGCGAAGGCCGTTCTAGTTCCCAAGTGCCTTCTTCATTTCTAGTGTTGATTGTTTTTTTTTTCCTACTTTTTTTAACTTTGGTTTATTTGATAAGGGAGAGTTCATATTAATAAAAACATTTATGTTCTTTTTTTTGAAGAGTTGAAAAATAAATTGTGATTTTTGGTATCATCTGTATTCATCTGTGCCAGAGTTATTAGCCAAGAGGATATTTTTCATCTGTAGTCCCGAGAGTCAGACGTCATGAACCTAAAAACATGAGCTTACATATACAATCATTGTACAATATTTACGCTTTTCAATGCATGCACGAACAATTAAGTGTGAGAATAGAATAGTGAGAATACTCTTGGACATTGTTGACTACTAACAAGAAGACTCACACATTCAAAACCGACAAATAAAATAAAAATAGTTATCTATCCACAACGCTCTGGATGGAAATGGGAGTGCGATGTGTTTTTAGGTTGTGAGCGTGAAGCGTGGCTCATGCCTCCTGGTGGATCCATAGAGAGAACATCACGAGGAAGACTTTGGAGCTCCGGGGGTCAGATGATCGAAATTAAACAACATTTCAGTTCATTCTCAAGAATGTGTAAATTAGCCTCTACTGGAAACCACAGCATGTGTGTGTGTGTGTGTGTTTTCCATTCCTGTGTGCAGATGCCCAAAAAATAAAATAAATCTGATCACACAGTACGGGTGTGTGCCTGCAGCGTGCGGTCGGACCGCAGGTTTTTATATATGCGAGAATATGTAAGACTGCTATAAGCTGTGAGACTGTGAGAGTGTGTGTGTGTGTGTGTGTGTGGGGGGGGCGGGGGTAGCCAGTGTTTGATCCCATCAGCCAACATCTGGCCCTCAGGGGGAGCTAAAGTTAGCGGCACATGCTGATGTCATTAGCGTAAAACATAGAATGGGAGTTAGTTGTATATTCACAGAGGCGTGACCCTCACAACATCCCACTGCTGTGAACGACCAGGGAGAGGAGTGGATCAATAATCTATTATTATATATATATATATATATATATATATATATATATATATATATATAATAGAGCGGACAGCATCGTCTCTCAACAGCTTCACAGACTGATGGCAAAACACTAAATCGTACAGTAAAAATTACAACATTATTTGACTTGTAGTGGAGTAGAAGTCAAAAGCATCAGTACTCATGTTAAAATATTTCATTATAAATTAATTAAATAAATAAAACACAAAATAAACACAAAGATATGTTAAAATAACACAAAGATATGTTAAATAACACAAAGATATGTTAGAATAATTACGAATATGTGTTTAAAATAACACAAATATCTGTTAAAATAACACAAAGATATGTTAGAATAATCCGAATATGTGTTTAAAATAACACAAAGATATGTTAAAATAACCAAAACAATTGTGTTTATAGTTTTTCAAAAAGAAATCTTTTCAAAAAATAATTGTCCACGGTAAAATACTCACAAAGTAAACAATGTAAAATTCAGTTGACATTTATTTAATTTCATAACATTAAAACATTTTAAGACGGATCTGTGTTCTAAAAATGACCACTGTACATATATTACCATCTTCTGTATCGTGTTTTGTTTTATATTTGTATTTTTTCTTTCTCATTAAATAGTGTTATGTCTAAACTGTTGACTCGGAGCCCTGCACTAGATCCCCAATGTGCCCGGACTCTCTTATTGACCTACAGGCCGAGGGGAGAGGATGGATCGTACCATCTGAGCGATGACGTCGTTCACTAATATCGACTGATCTTCCACGCTCGATGTCGAGCCAGACCCTTCATCAACCGGCGAGTCGGCGGCAGATCAAAGCCACGCAAGCTTGTTAGGATTTAATCAGCTCCACTCAGCCACATCTGTGGGACCCCGGCTCCAGAGGTGGCCCCGGCACTGCCAACCAGAAATGTGGTTAGGCGACCATGTTCTTTTTTTTGGAGAACCACCACCTCATCTGAGACTTTGTGGTTCCGGCCTCCGGATCTCCTCGCCGGTCTAATCAATAGCCATTAGACGTGTGCTAATGATTAATACATCGCTGCGGTGGGGGCGCCTTTGAGTGTGGAGGCCGCTCTGATATGATAATGTCTTTATTAGATGTGGGTTGAGACCCTCAGGGGGGGGGGGGGGGGGGGGGGGCTTTCATTTGGTTTAGGCTTCCTCATTGGGTGAGGTCATAGTCTGGGGAGTGGAGCCATGAAGCAAACAAACATACTGCAGTATTACTCTAGTTGACCTTTGTTCTTTGTCCCCACTGTAAACACACACACACACACACACACACACGCACACACACACACACACACACACACACACACACAATGGTATGTTCTATGATCAATATCAACAGTAGTCAACAGTGTCAACAGTAACTTCCGAAAATGTGGTTATTGATGATATTACAAAACATAAATATGTTCCTGACCCCTCTACATACTTGTATGGTCGGTCCATATACTTATTATTTATTTTTGAAACTTTATTTTGAAAGAGTGACTTGATACTAAATCCACTTATTTTTAAGTTTGTCACATTCTGACACTGGCTTTCATTTGGTTTAGGCTTCCTCATTGGGTGAGGTCATAGTCTGGGGAGTGGAGCCATGAAGCAAACAAACATACTGCAGTATTATTCTAGTTGACCTTTGTTCTTTGTCCCCACTGTAACACACACACACACACACACACACCAATCAATATCAACAGTAGTCAACAGTGTCAACAGTAACTTCCGAAAATGTGGTTATTGATGATATTACAAAACATAAATATGTTCCTGACCCCTCTAAATACCTGTAAACCCATAAACTTTATTTTGAAAAGAGTGACTTGATACTAAATCCACTTATTTTTAAGTTTGTCACTTTCTGACACTGTCTGTTGATTCTGGTCCCACCGTCGTATTTTCCTTTGTAACTAAAACATTTCTCTAATATTATAGCATAAATCCATTTTATTTGAAACCTCCAAAATAAAAGCACAGGATATGTTTCTTCAATTTCTTGAAGAAAAGGTGATCATGTGTCTTTCAAGCCGCCAAGGGCCACATAAAATGATGTGGCGGGCCTTGTATATTATACATAAGAACATTTCTTTAAAATTATAACAAAAATCCATTTAATTTGAAACCTTCAAAATAAAAGCATAGGACATTTTCCTTCAATTTGTTGAAGAAAAGGTGATCATGTGTCTTTCAAGCCACCAGGGATCACATAAAATGAAGTGGCAAGCCTCTTATATTATACATTAGAACATTTCACTAATATTATAACATAAATCCATTTAATTTGAAACCTTCAAAATAAAAGCACAGGATATTTTTCTTCAATATCTTGTCATTTGATTATTTGGCGATCATGTGTCTTTCAAGCCGTCAGGGGCCACATCAAATGATGTGACGGGCCTTGTGATCGACACCTGTGATTCAGAGAAACTAAAAGAACTCCTCTGACCCCCCCTGGTCCTCGCGGGTCCCCTCCCCACCTTTAATCCATCCGTACCCACGTGGCAGGTGACACGTGAGGAGGGTCCAGACTCATGAGACGAGTCATTCGTGCTCGGCTACCCAATGTCCGGCTGCTCCGGTGGGTTTCAACTGAAGAGGCTGGGAGGAGGGGGGGGGGGGGGGGGGAGGGGCTGTGATCTGCCATGGGAAGCACACACGGGTGTGATGACCTCGTGACCCAGGAGTGTAGGGGGGTCGCACAGGGTCAGTGAGGGTCCCCCCCCCCCCTCTGTTGCGGACGCGTCCAAGCCGTCATGAGTGTGAACGAAAAGAAGAAAAAAAAGATGTGGACATTTTGCGAGAGTGTGCATTCCGACCAAATTCCATTCGCCTATCATTACCGCCATTACCGTCTCCATCCTCCCCGGGGAGCGCGCGGGACGGGAGGGTTCTGACGCTCACCTGTGGAGAACAGCGGCACGTCACATTTCTCTGGAGGTTTATGTAAACTCACTTCCTTTAACTTTGAACTTGTGAACTTTTTGTACTATTCTCTTGGCTTGCCCATATTTAGAATATGCAATCTGCCATATTAATGCAAGCGCAGGTATTTGACGTGTTTCATCTCCAGCACGCCGGATGAGGCCCTAGATGAGTTGCATCCGTTTTGCTTGAGACGACAGATGATTTCTGCAGATGCGTGCTCTCATGAGGGATTCTATTGAGAGGATTAGATCATTTAAAAGACTGACGTAGTCATTAAAAGTGGCATTTTGTGTTGAATTTGGAGGAAATACTTGTAACATTTGGTGTGTTGAGCTATTGAAATGTTCCTTGTTTGAGTTGTTTGTTGAAAACTGCTGAAATAAACCTCATTTGCAACGGTGGTTGAATAATTTTGCATGCAACTGTATTTGTGTGTGTTTATATATGTATGTATACGTATGTACTGTATATGTGTATGTACATATATATGTATATATGTATGTAATATGTATATTCCTTTGGGTAGTTATTGTAATATATTGCTACATTTAACCAGTGAACTTTCAACTAATATTGATAGATTTTATATATAGTGAGAGAACCAGAGAACACACCAACCTGGTTCTTCAAATCCCCAAGTACGGGAGGAAAGTTAGGAAGGAAAGGAGGCAAGGAAGGTAGGAAAGTAAGAATAGAAAGGAGGCAAGGAAGGTAGTAAAGGAGGAAAGGAAGGTATGAAAGGAAGGAAGGAAATGAGGCAAGAAAGGAAAGGATGCAAGAAAGGTATGACAGGAGGAAAGGAAGGAAGGAAAGGAAGGAAGGAGAGAAGGAAAGGAGGCAAGGAAGAAAGGATGCACGGAGATATTGATAGATTTCAATACATAGTGCATCAGGTATTCATCATACTTTTTCTCCATATTTTTAAAGATGTATGGACAACAAACTGCGATTGACTTCGTTGCTCAAAGGCATCAGGCAGTTCAAGGATGTTTCTGGGAGGTGAGACATTCAAACCGGACCAGTTATCTAAATACAGTGTGTGATAAATGTTCTACTAAGATGTCTCATGCATGGAGGGACTCTGTAGATCTGTAACGTTTGGACAGTTAGGAAGCGTATTGTAATTCCCTGCATGCACAACACACTTTTATTTTTCACAATAAGAGAGCTTGAGAAGTGATGATGGTGAAGCAGAGGCCAACGTGTTTTTCTTTGTTCTCTTGCTCGTGCACATGGCCCCATGTGTGAATATCTGCATTCAAATTGGTGGCTGTTACTTTTTTCATGTATTTCTTTTTCACACCTTCTCGCTCGTCCCTGGAACAAGCTCAGAATGACTCTCACGCACACAGACACACACAGACACACACACACACACACACACACACACACACACACACACACACAGCCTTGTCTTTATGGTATCGTAAGGCCCGCCGTATTTTCTTCCTTTCCGAGTCCCAGTTTACACACAGTGTGGTTGAACTTATTTTTCGGGGAACCACTAACACACACTCGTGTTGTGTGTCCCGTTGCTGTGTGGTGGCTTGTGTTGTGTTGCTGCCCTCTTCTGGTGCTCACACGGATGGACTGGAGTCCCATCTTCAGCTCTGACCATGTCAACCGAAGGGAACATGATAAATACCTTCATCAAATACGAGGGGCATCATGAAGAAGGCCTTTTATAAAAAAAAGGTCAGATATCGCAAAACAATGAAGTAAAAACGGCCCAAACTATCTGCTGCCTGTGAATGCTGAAGTGAAACTGCAATGTATCTTATTCTAATTAATCACTTTTTTAAATGTGAAAACATGCTGAGCAACAGGAAAGGAGAGTTGGAATAAGTATGATAGTCTGAAACTTTCAATCAGGGTTCAATCCTGTCTATTTAATGCGTCCTTGAGCAAGGCACTTAACCCTGAGTTGCTCCCTGTGTCTCCAGTGTATGAATGTAACATGATTGTAAAGCGTCTTACAGCTAAATGAAATGTAATGTAAAATATTATTACACTATGGATCAATTTAAATGTCTAAAGGAGATCCATTCACGAACCCTCCTATCATCGGCTGACGCCATCACACTGAATCCGTTTTAGACTTTATTTATTAGCCAACAAATGGCTGGCAAAAAAGATGTCGAGAAGCCTGTGTGCCGATCTGAACTGCAGAGGGTGCCGGTGAGAAAATAACACAAGAAAAGCAGTCGTATCAAGACTTCCTTGTACTTGAATTGTATGAACTCGTATCAAGAGAGCAGGCGCTCAATGTCTCGTTATAATACGTTCAGTACACACACGTGTGGATACTACTCATCCCCCTGTATTTAATACGCCATTCATTCATACTTCCTGTTGTCAGACAATGGAGGTAATGAAGCGAAGTGACCGGACTTCCTTTATCTTTAAACCGCTTGGAGAATATAGCAGAGGCGTTAGATCCTGCTCTTGTTGCAACAGGTGAACACACACACACACACACACACACACACACACACCATCAATGGATTCTTGACCTTCGGCCTGCACAGCAATGTGTGCCGCAGCTTGTTTGAGAAGCACAGCCTCGTGTCCTCGTTTGTCCTCGTTTTTCGCATCGCGATGAACGAGGACGACGTTCACAGGGCGAGGAGCGGGCGAGCGACAGGCGGCTCTCCTTTTTAATTTCCTGTAGGAACTCAAACAAATACAGAAATATTGTGGTAATATTGAGGCAATATATGTAATGACTCTTCGCCGAACATCTGCCGGGTGTCAAGAGAACCTTTGATGGCAAACAGCGGGAGACGGACGATGGACTCACTCCAGAAGCTGCTGGTCCTGCACACAAATACAGGTTCTTAAATGGTTCTTCAAAAGGCTTTGTACGAAGAACCCTTAACTACTGAAGATATTTTTTTCGTTTGAGACACCTTTATAGGTTTAATTGAATAACTCTTTAAGGTAATGGTTCTTTTAAGAACCCTGGTTTGAAAGGTTCTTTGTGGAACCATTAATGTTGCCTTGAATACATATTTGTTCAAGGTTCTTTGAGACACCTTTATAGGTTCTTTGAAGAACTCTTTAAGGAAATGGATCTTTAAAGAACCCTGGTTTGAAAGGTTCTTTGAGGAACCATAAATGGTGCCTTGAAGAAATATTTGTTCAAGGTTCTTTGAGACACCATTAAAGGTTATTTGAAGGACTCTTTAAGGAAATGGATCTTTAAAGAACCCTGGTTTGAAATGTTCTTTGTGGAACCATAAATGATGCCTATAAGAACCATTTTTCGAACGTTCTTTGAGACACCATTCAAGGTTATTTGAAGAACTCTTTAAGGAAATGGTTCTTTAAAGAACCCTGGTTTGAAAGGTTCTTTGTGGAACCATAAATGATGCATATAAGAACCCTTTTGGAAGGTTTTTTGAGACACCATTAAAGGTTATTTGAAGAATTCTTTAAGAAAATGGTTCTTTAAAGAACCCTGGTTTGAAAGGTTCTTTGTAGAACCATAAACGGTGCCTTAAAGAACCATTTTTTGAAGGTTTCTTTGAGATAGCTTGAATAACTATACAAGGTAATGATTCTTTAAATAACCCTGGTTTGTAAGGTTCTTGGTGGAACCAGAAATGGTTCTCCTATGTCTTCACTCTGAAGAACCCTTTTCGGTTCCAGATGGCACCTTCATGGTTCTGTGTGTGCGCTGTCTGAGGCCGGTCCGTCTCGCCCTGAGGCCCTCAGGACTTTGCGGGCCTCGGGTTGCATCGCTCTCCTTGATGTTGACGTCCAATCCAATAAGTCTTATCTCTGGTCGGGGCTATTAGCCGCGTGGCGTTATTAAGGCGGCCGTAACGTCTCCATCGCAGAGCAAACAATGGTTGATCTATTGCCTCCGCCAACTTCACCCGGAGATCATTTCCGTCTGTTTGCTCTTCCATAATGCAACAGCTTTTTATTTCACGGCTCGTTACTCCATTCCCCCCCCCCCCCCCCCCCCCCCTCGCTGACCTCTCGAGGTCATCGCGTGCCCGTCTCTCTGGTCCAGGGCCAGGTCACATGGTCACATGGTCACATGGGGTGCCTGGGAGTCATCTTGCACTCTCTCTTTTCGTACACTCTCTATGACCCTGGTGGGGGGGGGAGGAACTTTCTCATACAGGGTTCGTACGGTCATGGAAAACCTGGAAAAGTCATGGAATTTTAAAATGGTCATTTCCAGGCCTGGAAAAGTCATGGAAAAAACTTTAATCATAAAAGTTTGGGAAAGGTTATGGAATCGTTATAATCACGTGTTCATTTACACCGAGTTTGAAATAATGAATACGTTTTTTAAAGAAAGATACTCAAAATACAAGCCGGCGTACGCTCTCAATACGCACAATTTTCAAAAATGTTCATGTTTATACCAAGATTTCAGTTTGGTCATGGAAATTTGGTTGAAAGTCCTGGAAAAGTCCTGGAAAAATCCTGGAAAAGTCCTGGAAATCCATTGGTCAAAATGTGTAAGAACCCTGCTCATAGATGCAGAACTCCCGTTTGTCCATTCGTTAAGAATGGCCACCTCTGTGCTAATTGCTTTCTCTATTTTGTGCCATAGGCCATCTACAATACTACTTGACAGATGCTAGATGCCATGAATAAGCTCGAAGGATAACCACAGCTATGCTCCACGAAGCTGAACTCTAGTGCTGGCCAAACATTTCCCCCAGCGGCTCCACCCATGTGGTGCCGCGTGTGTTTTTCACATTGCTCTATATGATGTGAGTTGGCATCCTGGCTCAAACCTAACTTACATCACCCTGTCCACGGTTTCTCTAGAGCCTTTCTGAAAGGCCGGATGAAGGGAGATTATGTTATGACTGTGTTATACTGCTTTTAGGGGGGAATTGTCTTGGAAACGTGGATATTTTTCTTTTAGATGTAAGCCTGGTGGTAAACTTACTGTTTTGGGCACGATTGTTCACATCTGCCTTTTCTTCTGCTGTTGCCGTGGGGATTTAGGGCCCCTGGGAGGCCATCGAGCCGGCTCTCAGATCATTACACACACACATACTTCACACTATTGTAGTATATATCAGTGTAAAAACTTCCTTTATGCCCAAGGGCGCCACACGTCCCACAACGCCCCAAAACAGGTGCACCAGGACTTCCTTTCCGCCAGTGGTTCACAAATCTTCCCGGCAACAAGTTCCCGGGCTCCAAAAGACGACCCGGAGGAGTCAAGGCCGATCTTCAGAAAACGTACCTGAAGCTCATGAATGATTATCTCCTCTTCCTCTCAGGTCTGTTTCAGTTTATTATGTTAAAGACTTTATACGTTTGATTAGTAAACCCGCCTCTCAGATCAGTTTGTTGTTTGGAGAACATTTGGTACCTCGTAGAATCTCCCTCCTCTCAGCTCCCGTCTCTGTGTCTCTTCCACGGCATCGCTCTGGAATGAATGAAGCGCCCCCCCCCCCCCCCCCCCCCCCCCCGCCCACGGGTTCCCGTGACAGAGAGACCTGAACAACTCTCAGTGTTCCCGACGAGTACCAGGTCGTCCCGTACATTACGAGATGGGAGGAGAGGAGGCTGTGTCAAGACTCAACGGACCGTGAAGACGACAATGGTTCCTGAGGCCGCTTCCTCTTCCGGAGACCTTCCCTTTTGATTCCGCCGCTCAGTTAGTGGTGACACATCGCCCTGCAGGGAGGCCCCACGTTGCCTCCTTTGCTTCCTTCATTGTCTTCTCTCCTTCCATCCTTTCCTTTCCTTCCTTTCCTACCTTCCTTTCATACCTTCCCTGCCTCCTTTCCTTCCATCCTTTCCTTCTCTCCTCCCTTCCTTTCCTTCCTTTCCTCTTTTTTTACCTTCCGTGCATCCTTTTCTTCCTAAGTGTCCTACCTTCCTTTCTTCCATGCCTACTTTCCCTCTCCTTCCTTCCTTTCCTACCTTCCTTTCCTCCTTTCATACCTTTCTTGCATCCTTTCCTTTCTTGCCTCATTTCCTTCCTTCCTTTCCTCCTTTACTACCTTTCTTGCCTCCTTGCCTCCTTTCCTACCTTCCTTGCCTCCTTGCCTAATTTCCTTCCTACCGTTCCTCCCTTACTTGGTGGATTTGAAGAACCGGGTTGGTGTGTTCTCCGGTGTGTTCTCCGGTGTGTTCTCCTGGAGCAGTCAGAGTTGTGTGTGTTGTTGGGTTAATAATTCATGATGTTGGTGCGTCTCTGAGGACGGAGAGAGGAACTCCCCCTCCCGGCGCTGAGCGCCTCTTTGATCTGCAGCTCTGATGGTTCTGGGATTCTCCCCCAAAGCAGCGATTCTCTTCTGAGGTCAGAAGGAACCGGTAATTAAAAGTGTGAACCAACAGGAATGTAGCGTCTGTCTTTGAGTCTTTGAGCTCTAAGTGAACCTTCAAGAGTCCCAGATCATAATCACACGCCTCTCCTTCTGGAGCTCGGGAGGTCGGCGGCTCTCGAGCTGGAAGCTGGAACCGTTGAGTTACTGGTCGACTCTCAGATCCTCACGGATATAAACCTGAGTCAACATCCAGAGTTACTGATTAGTAAAGTAAATAAATCATGTCAGGGGGTCCTTGCCTCCTTTCCTTCCTTCATTGCCTTCTCTCCTTCCTTCCTTTCCTTCCTTTCCTACCTTCTTTTCCTACCTTCCTTGCACCCTTTCCTTCCTCCCTGTCCTTCTCTCCTCCCTTCCTTTCCTCTTTTCTTACCTTCAGTGCATCCTTTCCTTCCTAACTGTCCTACCTTCCTTTCTTCCTCTTCTACCTTCCTTGCCTCCTTTCCATCTCTCCTTCCTTCCTTTCCTACCTTCCTTTCCTTCTTTCATATCTTCCTTGCATCCTTTCTTTTCCTTGCCTCATTTCCTTCCTTCCTTTTTACCTTCTTTTCCTCCTTTTCTACCTTCCTTGACTCCTTTCCTTCCTTGCCTAGTTGCCTCCTTTCCTTTCTTACTTTCCTACCTTCCTTGCCTCCTTTCCTTCCTAACTTTACAAATATGTCATAAAGGCCAAAGTCAAAATGTAAGATAAATGTTTCTTAGGGCCCAAAATTCAAATTCCCAATTATCTCATTTGATCCAAAGATAAATTCCCAATCTGTTCCTGCAGCCTGAAAATAACCTGATATTTTGACCATGATTTCAAATATTTTTTCTTCTTTTTTTTTACAAAAGCTTCACCTTGTTTCACTTCATCGGAATCCAATTGAACTGATCACCTGTTGAACACCATTTAGAATGTGATCAGATTCCTTACAGTCCTTGCAGCCTGACATAACTTACATATAATCATATTAAAGTTATGTAATATATATATATATATACATACATATATATACGCGTCGGCAGGGTGACTCACCCGGGTGATTCCAGAGAGACGCCTTGCCTCACACACACTAGGTCAACACACACATGTTGACACACAGGATTCCTCAGGGAATACAAACTGAAAATACCGGTTCACAACACAGCGTAGAACTGAACTAATGACGTGAGCTCCATCTGTACGTCTGTGTGGATGACCTCAGAGGACGGGATTGACCCTTTGACTGGCAACCCGTCTCTCTCTCTCTCTCTCTCTCTCTCTCTCTCGCCCTCCAGACTAAATCGTCTTTGTGTATGAATATTGACGTACAGGGTCCATTCGTGTGAGCGGCGCTTTGAAGATTTGCTTTGAGCGGTTCATACGTGTCACCTCGTCTCTATCTCACTTGTTTCCTCATCCCTTCTTCCTCAGTTAGAAGTGAAGTCAGCGGCGGAGATAACAGGGAAACCAGACGCGGGGTGCCACATCCGAGGTCTATTCCTGGAGGGGAAGCTCGCTGGGGTTATCACCAAGATAGTCGACTCAGCGAGTCCCGGCCCAAGGAGCTCCACGCGGGGGTGTCCGTCATCTGGCTGGACCCCCAAAAACCCAAACATCCGGGGTCTCTATGTCTGACCCTCACACGTATAGAAAATCTATATCGAGAGATTCTCTGAAATTGTTTTCTTTTTTTTGTCAAGAAAAAGCTGACGCTGTGAAACTTTTATCTCCGGTGCTTCGGCCCCCCGCGTTGCAGAGCGACGAGGTGTTGCTCTGCTCGATGGAGTTTGTGTGTGTGTGTGTGTGTGTGTGTGCGTCTCCTTTCCGTGGTTTTATCACTCCGCCCCAAAAATAGACTCCAGTTAGTGTCTCGTTTCACGGTGCGTCTGAAAGTGCAGCTCGGTATTTTCCACCCACAGAAGCAGCAGACACCTTGTGTGCCGGCATTGGCCGACTCGGAGACACTTAACTCAGGGTGGAGGTGGTGGTGGAGGTGGCGTTGGGGGGGAGACAAACAATTTAAATGTTCTCAGGTCCCTGAACCTCTCTGTGTGCTTTCAAACCGGTCGTTCCACCAACTGTGTGATCGACGGTGGAACTCCACACAGATCACAGCCAGAGACACCGGATCAAACGGGAGTAAAACCCTCATCTGGACTATTATATTCAACATTTTAAATTTAAGTTTTTATTTGCCAATTGTGCCTATATAGACCGACACAGTCTAGGCACCTTGGAAATCTACAGGGCTCTCAGAGTCCACAGTTTGGAAATATCCCTATAATAAGAAGAGAAGAATAGAATAGAAATAGAAATATACTTTATTAATCTCCAAGGGGAAATTTGTTGACACAGTAGCACCGATAAACTAAACACAATAAAATATAGATATAAGAAAGAAAGTGACTGTGCATAAAGTATAGTATACAAAGTGAAACATAAAATACAAAAGGAAAAGAAAGAAAAAAGAAAGAAAGAAAAAAATACAAAATATAAGAGAATACATTATACAGAAGGTGGTAATATGTACTGGAGTTTGTCCATTACATTAGAAATGAGCTCACTGGAACTCTCTGTGTAATAAACTGTGTTTTTTGTGTAATATTGTTGGATTTTAATTATTATTTATTATCACAGGGCTCCTGTTTCAGTGTTTTCCCACATAGCTTTGTATAAGTGTTTCTCTCTAAATTCTCCCCTCCCAGCCTCATGCCCAGTGCTCTCCCTGAACTGAATACACGTGCTGCTCCTTTAAGGCTTCCACACACATGAAGGGAAATATGACTGAGCGCTGGGAGGGTGGCGCTACACACACACACACACACACACACACACACACGGTGTGACAGCAGACCGGCCATGTGAACACACGCCAAAGCACTCCAGATCACCGGGAAGCTGAGGTCAGCACAATCGAGAGGATATCCTCACACCGCGAGACGTCTCCAACTGGAACCGAATTTGTGTGATCTCAAATATTAACGAGACCGCTTTGGACCGGTTAGAAGAAAAGTTACTTATACAGTAAAGTATTTAAGTTCAGTGAGGAACAAGAGCGTAGTTTTTTTGTAATATTTTGCATAGAGACAGAGGGGTTGAGTGTGTGGAATCCATCCAGTGCCCAGAGCCAAGGACAACAAGACGCGCCAGAGGTGCGCACGGATTCCGCTCAGCTTTACGCAATTACCCGGAGGAGGGGGGCGGAGGAGGAGGAGGGGGGGCACAGCCGGGCGTCATCGCGGTTTGCTTTTGTTGAACTACACTCACACGTTTCCTCCTCCGGAGCTCCGCCGGTGTCAACATGCTGGGCAACGGGAACGGAGACGAGAAGCCGCCGCAAGCGCCAAAGGCTGAAGCGGAGCCGGACTCCCCCGCCGCCGGACTGCTGCCGCCCGCGGCCGGCGCAGGGGACGCGGGCTGCGAGCCCACACACTTCCTCATGCCCGTGTATCCCAAATTGGAGATAAAGCGCAACGCGGTGACGGACGAGTACAAGATCTCCAACCAGGTCCTGGGCTTAGGGATCAACGGCAAAGTGCTGCAGTGCTTCAACAAGAAGACCGGAGAGAAGTGCGCCCTGAAGGTATGTGACGTCACCTGACGCACGTGTTTGTGTTATAAACAGGGAAGGAGACGAAGAGACTCCCCGCAGAGCCTAGACATGTATGCCTGTCGGTCACGCGCAGCATGATGGGGGACTTTTGAGCGTCGTGTGTCACGTGATCCCACCGTAGAAATATATTTACTATAGACTGAACGTGGTTTTTAGTCATTGGCTATAGTGTCCAGCATATAATAGAGCAGATGAGTATTTTGATTTATTCGTTTTTTAAATAGAAACTTTGGTAAACGGTATAATAGAGTGTTAATTGCAAAGTTATTAGTGAAACCGTGATAGGGAAACCTGGTTTGGGTCGTGTATTTAGGTCTGGAGCCCCGATTAAAAAAGGGCCCTTTATTGAGGTCAGGTTTCTGACACAGACAGGATTCAAGCTTAGTGGGAATCATAAACGGGTTTATGAGCTCGCTGCATGAGGACGTCCACATGGCCTCACAGGCCGGTTAAAGGCCGCCCGGCCCGCCGGCCATATGCCACGCTGCTTCAAGGAGGCACGCGGATTCTTGACAGTCAGTGACACCTCGATCTGAGGGGGCAGTGGAAAGTTTAGCCCCCCCCCACACACACACACACACACAAACGCCCCTCTACGTACACACGGGTAGAGAGGCACGCGAGCTCGGGTCGCGGACTCTGACAGATTTAGCGGCTTACAGTAATCCGTTTGGATCCGAGCTGCCGCGGCGGCACACAAGCAGACCCCCGACTCTGGGATGGATGGAGAAGCAGAAGATGGAGAAGGAGAGAGGGAACTTGAGGAGAGGGCCCCCCGAAGTAGAACCTTCCGGTCTGGTTAGAACCGAAAGGTGTGAACCGTGTTTTTCTTCCGTGCCCGTAATGTATCTGGCGACTGCGAGTCCATAAACACCTCCGGGGGCTGGTGCTCGGCAGCGATCAGCTGCAGCCGGTCAGGGTGACCCCAGCGCCCCCCACGCACACACACACACACACGCACACGCACACGCACACACACACCACTCAGCGTCTGAACATGCTGGTAAAAGGTTTGAGAGATGACAAAGGAAACAAATAAAATCCCACTATGCCGTCTCTACATCAGCCGACGGGTCTCTTGTGTGTTGGTTTGTGGACTAAGGGACCTGAGTGGACCTGTTGGAGTATTTTTTTATTTATTAATTACCATTCCAGCTTGTTTACCACCGCCGAGAGTGTTTGGATCTGAGGAGAGTCGGACCGGCTCGCTGTTTTTCTATTGCGTTGCTCTCACTGATGGACGGGGCAGCTGTAATCCACTTAGCAGAGCTGGAGGAGAGCTGGAGGAGAGACACCCTGTGGATGTAATTCAGTTAGAATCATCAGGACTCTTTTAAACTTGGATGTGTCTGACACCTGGGAGAGAGGGGAGCACGGCGGTCCTCCATTAGCTGTTAATACCTTTAGAGGCGGCCGGTATTCAGCCGCTAATTGTCCCATCTTAGGGTCCGGCTCAGCGAACGGAACGCTGCACGCGTTACAGGTCGGCGAGCCGGATCCGTCTCAGAGGATTTGGGATTAAAAGATTCCCGTTGACTCCTGAAGTCCAACCAGCGATCCTCTTTTGGGTCTGAAGTCTTCGCTCCGGCGTCGATCACTAGATCACCGCCTCCATGTTCGGTTCATAAGACACAGAGGAACTTAAGATGCAACTTAAGGGCAAATATATATATATATATATATCTTTATTCCAGACTCATGATCCATAAAACAACAAACACAAATACAACACAATAATATATAAAGTACAATACAAGGGACACCGGTCTAGCCATTGCAGCCTAAAAGTCACTAGGGATTAAAAACATACAAACATTTGTTCCATTGCTTCCAGAAACAAGATGAATACCTGGTATCACTCAGTGCTGGGTCAGCCAAGGCTTTTATAACTACATTCTCTGAGACACTTAGTCGACATTTAAATTTATACATAAAATTCCTCAAAACAGCATGAAAAGTGGGAACATTCCGGCTCACAAACATCAGACTTGCGCTTGTCCATCTGGGAAGTTTGAGCAGGATTCTGAAGGCATCATTAAAATAACCATAATGTGCTAATCTTGAATACGTAGACTCTGTATGCGATGCTAAGAAGAAAGAGAACAGGCCAACAGTCTTAAATAAGCGAAATGTCTTTATGTTTATGGTTTTCTTCATTGAGGACTAGATGAGGATTTTACTCCCGAGGTGTTTTAGTAAAGCAGTGAGGTTTATTTAAATTAATTCTAGTGTCATGGCGTTGCTATCCTCTAAAGTTGACCTGTTGTTGCTGAACATTTGGATCATTAGACGTTCACATCGATGA
>CM070109.1:22118513-22138513 GCA_036178185.1 Liparis tanakae | reverse complement strand
AGCAGATCTTGAAAAGGAGGATGATGGATGGATTTATTTAACAGTCTGTTAGCTCGGAGAATGGGAAGTAACAATGAGTTTTTCCCGATATCGCTCATAAGCGTGTGTGTTTTTTCACGCAAATAGGAGCCTAAAGCAGAAGCTTTGAGGCACGTGAAGCCTGATAAAGGTCAAAAGGTCAAAAGGTCAAAAAGTCGCTCAACAGTGACGACGTCTGCACTGATCTGGAGATAGAGGGACAGAATTCCTTCTGGGTTTCACAAGTCTACAAACAAACTATCCATAAAAATAACCAGAGTGACTCCAATGTGTGTCTGTGTGTGTGTGTGTGTGTGTGAGAGAGAGAGAGGGAGAGAGAGATTGACGTGCCGACATGTCCTGAACTGTGTTCCCTTTTCTTGTCTCTCGCTTGTGACTGGAGAGAAAAAGACAATCGTTCAGTGGGAGAGAAAGAAATCCAAAGAACGACTTCACGGGGATTTCAGAAAGCGATGAACCGGTTCATATCGTCACATTTAATGACAGACTGACTGTTTGAGTGGTACTGTACGTAGTGGCCTTGTGCGTGTGTGTGTGCGTGTGTGTGTGTGTGTGTGTTTCGCTTTCAGTTTTTGCGCACTGCTTCCCGTGTGATCGGGGTCAGAGGAGGTCGGCGGTGCATCAGTTCCTCTGAGTGTGTTAATGCACCGTAACCCCCTCCCCCCCCCCCCCCACACACACACACACACCACGAGGACCCAAGCGTGGGGTCACGGGCATCAGCGAGGGCAGCTGGACGCGTTCTCGTGATTCCCAAACTCTCTGAACCTTCGAACCTCTGAAAATTATTAGAATTAATATTGTTTCCTAAGTTGACTCCCTAAATATCCCTTTAAATAAATAAAAAAGTTTATATTATTTATATGTTTCACACAGTGAAAAACAGCCTGGGGTCAAATTGACCACGAAGAACACCGATGTGTACAAGTTGTGTTCAGGACATTGAAAACATATCATCATGTGAGGTTTTCCCAATTATCCCCAATGAATAAATTAGGAAGAGTCCTGAAATATGAAGCAAAAAACATGATGCCAATCATTTTTTTAGAGATGTTTAACATGGAATGGAGTCAAATTGACCCAAAAGGTAACAGAAGGGATAAGGTTGATATCTGGCATACAGAGACTGGATTGTCATTGTGTGTGTGTGTGTGTGTGTGTGTGTGTGTGTGTGTGTGTGTGTGTGTGTGTGTGTGTCTGCAGCATGGAGGGAGGGGAACTGTTCAGTCGAATCCAGGCCAGAGGAGACCAGGCCTTCACTGAGAAAGGTGAGGACCGATGGACCGCGTGCCTCACAGGAAGTGAGAGGGAACCATGTTCAGGCGCCCGTCTTGGATAACCGTAGACACGGGATAATAGATAGACGTTTGTTCCTTTCTTTTCCTCCTGGTTTGAGAGTGTGTTCCCCTCTTTTCCTCCCAGAGGCTTCTGAGATCATGAAGGACATCGGCACGGCCATCGAGTACCTCCACAACATCAACATCGCGCACAGAGACATCAAGGTGAGCGGCGATCACGACCGCCACGGGAATCAAGAAGAGCGTTGATCCTCTCCGGGTCATCAGGAGGACATGTTGTCACATGTGTGTGTTCTTCTCCTTTTAACCAGCCAGAGAACCTGCTGTACACCATTAAAGAGAGAAACGGGGTCCTCAAGTTAACAGACTTTGGCTTCGCCAAGGAGACGACGCTACACAACCCCCTCCAGACCCCCTGCTACACTCCGTACTACGTGGGTATGTTGCTTTACGCTTTTAAAAAAACATTTTCTATAGTTCATATATCAGAGAAAATATTTTAATATTTTGAGGAAAGGCTTGAAAAGATTTTCATTTAATTTTGTATTTCTCATAAATACAATATAACATATTTCTTTGCCTCTGATCTCTGTTATCTATATATATATATATATATATATATATATATATATATATATATATATAAGTGTATATATATATACAGTATATTATACGTATATATATATGTATATATATATTCATATATATATATATATATAGAATATACATATATATTCATATATATAGAGAATATATATATATATGTATATATATATTTATGTATATATATATATATATATATATATATATATATATATATATATGTATATTATACATATATATGTATACACAGTATACATATATATATATATATTAGACGTATATATACATATACATGTATATACATGTATATGTATATATGTATACATATATATGAATATATATATAAATAAATATATATATGTATATATATATAATTATATATATATATATTTTTTTATCTATGTTTGTGTCTTCATGTTTTGCCGATGATAAATAAGCTCCTGAGGTTTTGGGTCCGGAGAAATACGACAAGTCATGTGACATGTGGTCTCTGGGCGTCATCATGTACATCCTGTGAGTACCTGGCTGTGGGGCCAATACTAATATTTTGTGTAAGATTAATTTGGTGTATGGATGCCTTCAAACTAAAATCCGTTGAGGTTTTTAAAGATACTCTGTGTCTGCAGGCTGTGTGGCTTCCCTCCATTCTACTCCAACACGGGCCAGGCCATTTCTCCGGGGATGAAGAAGAGGATCCGGATGGGCCAGTACGAATTCCCCAACCCAGAGTGGTCTGAGGTGTCTCAGGAAGGTGAGAGAAAACACACACACACACACACACACACACACACACACACACACACACACAGGCCCTGTCCACACATTAAATGCTCCTTTTCCTCTTTTCCATTTTTCAAAATACAACCTGCTATCAATGAAATATGAAACGTACATCTTCAACCACACATCTCTGAAAAGTGTAATATGCCATAACTCACTTTGGAAAAGTAATGAATATTATATGATATATTATATGATATATTGTATGATATATTGTATCAGTGGCGCGCCAACCCGGTCGCTCTCGGAGCTGTTCCCTGTGGCTCTCCAAGACTAAATGAAAATAAATTCAGAAACACATTGTTCCTCATTCTCGACCATTTTCTAAAGAGTCTTCTGAAATGTTTTTCATTTCGTTACGTTTTTACAGATTGTAAAGCCCTCTGAGGCAAATCTGGAATTCGTGATAATGAGCTATATCAAATAAACTGAATTGAATTGAATAAACACGCCACAACGTGTGATGCCCAACCCGCTCTGTGGGACATCAGAGACAGGTGTATCTCACCTGCGAGACACACAATGTGCATATATGTGTGTGCTAATACTGTAAATTATATTTGCTTTTTGCTTTTCCAGCCAAAGATTTGATCCACGAGCTGCTGAAGACCGACCCTAACGAGAGAATGACCATCATTCAGTTCATGAACCACCCCTGGATCAGTGTAAGAACCTGTGTGTTACCTACAGATACACATTGTACACTTCCCGTCCTGCACATCTGTTCGCTCATATCTACGTCTGTCTGCAGAAGTCCATGGTGGTCCCCTCCACCCCGCTGCACACCACCCGCGTGCTGACTGAGGACAAAGAGATGTGGGAGGACGTGAAGGTCAGCAGCACAACAACACTGCCCCCCTCTGGCCACTGACTCACATTACAACCTCTCACCGCTGGGCTTTAGGAGCTTTAGGGTGGCCCCGGTGTTACAGAAATGAAGTAGTACACATCTGCAGAATGCATGAGTAGTGAGAGACACATTTATTTATTTTTAATTGTAAAAATATGTGGGGTAGAGGCCGAGATATCCTGACCTTTAGTCTCCAGTAAGGGTCAAGCTCTGAAAGCCTACGTTTCCCAGAATGCAACTCGGGAGCAACTTAGACATGCCTGAAAAATATGTTTCTAACTCCTCTCCCTCAGTTTGTAATACCCTTCTCTTTTTTTTTTACTCGTGAGTGTCCAAGCCCCAAACGGGGTTACCCCCTTGATGACATCACTATGACATCATCGGGTTAATTTTCTCAGCTATGACAAAACTTGAAAACAGAACCACAGAAGATATTTAGCATAGTAGCGTTGTTTAACAGACTAAGTAGTACTCTAAATTACTGGTTAACGGATTTTCATGTGTAAAAAAAAAGAGAAAAAAAAGGACATGTTCATTTTGGGTGTCTCAACATCTTGCTGACTTTCGATGGCCAACAGAGGGAAGCAGTGGCCACAGTCTCACATGGACTAAGTGTGGTAGAGTTAGTTCAGTGTAACTAACATTTAACACACACACACATAAACACTTGGGTGTGTAAAGTCTCAGTGACATCACCTGAGTGAGTAGCCATGAATGTGAGAGGAAGTGTAACGATCCTTTACAACAGCTGAATCAGGACGCTCGAACATTTCCTCTAAATCACACGTGCACATTACGCCAGCGTTCAGTTCTGCACTTCCCAGCAAAACCTTCTCAAAAAGCACGAAAGTGTTCCAGACAGACCGACAAGGGGCCTCAAATCATGGAGGATGAAGGGTTTGGGGGTGTGAACCTTTCCAGGCCGGCAGCTCTCAGTTTGCAGACCAGTTTTCTAAAATGTTTGTCATTTTTAGTCTTTTTTTCAACGATCTGTGGCCCGTCTCAGCTCCAGCTTCTCTTTACGATGAATTGATCTTTTCCCAAACTCGTAAAAGTGTTTAAAGTTTCTCTCCACGCTTTTTTCCTGCACTTTTTCCCATCTGTACCTGCCTACTCCTGTATATATAAGCCTAGGTGTCCACAGTGTTACCCAATGAAAAACCAAAAGACTAAGTCTACCTAGACAACAACAACAAAAAAGAATTAAACCAAACTAAAACAAACACAAAATCTACCCTAATATTTTTTTAAGCTAACCTAAATTAAAACAAAATTAAGAATAATCAAACAATACTGCTTGCGAATTAAATAACTAAAAACTCAACTCAAATAAAAAGCTCCTCCAACTATTGCACGCGTATTGACACAGAGGGGTCGATCATTGTCGCCCCGGGTAATATCATCTCTGCCCTCGTGGCGTTACCATGACGATGACTGAACTGACCCCCTCGCTCCTCGTCTCCCGCAGGAGGAGATGACCAGCGCTCTGGCCACCATGCGCGTGGACTACGACCAGGTCAAGATCAAAGACCTCGACACCTCCAGCAACCCGCTGCTCAACAAGAGGCGCAAGAAGGCCGCGGCGGGGGGGGGCAAGGGCGGCTCCACGGTCTGCCAGAGCCAGTGAGGGGGGGGGGGGGGGGGGGTCGAGGAGGTGCTCTCTGCAAAATAAAAGGGACGACACGAAGGAAAAGGACGTGGACCCGAGTGGCGGACATTCACGGGCCCGTGTCGAGACGCGGCGCCGCCCGTCTCCAGCGGTGGACGCTCGGCTCGTCCGTTCGCCGCGGTTTTTAATCTCCTTTTGAAATCATTTGTTTTTGTACGACCTCGCCTGTTTGTAAAATAGTCTGCGTGCACACGCAGAGTGTTTTCCTGTTTTTTGAACGCTGGGGTTGCCTATTTGTAACTATGCACTAGTGTGTTAATCACACACACACACACACACACAGATGAGGCAACTGGACAGACTGAAACTGGGGCACTCACTCTGACCCGCGTGGTCTTATTTTCATTTACGCTCATTTTCCGCCTTCATTTTAGGAATGTAAGCAGCGCTCACTGCTATTTGTTGTTATTTACATCCACAAGCACTGCAACCCCAGATTAGATTAGATATTCCTGTGCGACTAATAATGGAATATCTCATCTAATCTAATCCAACCCAAATGACAATGAAAATGGCCGCACACTGATTATTATGTCACTCGAAATGCAGACGAACATTGTGTCTTCATTGTGTCCACTCACACACACACACACACACACACACACAGACACACCTGTCTGCTTCCCGTCGCGCAACACCTGTGTGTGAGTGTGTGCGTGTGTGTGTGTGTGTGTGTGTGTAGCGTAACGACCGGCCTTGCTACACGGATGAGTTGTGACACTTTCCTCGAGGAAGGTTCTTGAGCTTGTGTGTGTGTGTGTGTGTGTGTTTATGGGGGCTGATTGAAATGCCTGCAGTAAATAGGGGCCTCAGTTTCACTTCACGTTCTCACATCGGCCGGACGGCGTCCGCCAGGTACGCTCCATGTCCAGATTGGACTTGTTTGTAAATAAAAACTTATAAAGCAAAAGCCTCGCGTGGACCGACGTGTTTTCTTTTTCTCCGAGGACCTCAGAAGCGCCGCTTTTGTATCGCAGGCTTTGTGAGGGGCAGCTATAAATAACGGCGCTATCTCGACTCGCTGCTCGACCGGAAAAGGTCAACAATATTAAGTTTAGATTACTCGTTGAGTACCTCTCCCCCACTCCCATCACATGGTCCCTCTCGCAGTATTTAGGTGACGGGTTATGGGAAGCTTATCATCAAAAAAAAACTTGGCTTCCCTGCCGTAAATACCGGATGTCGGCCGTTATTAGACGTGTGACGTGGCCTGCGCGGAGCACGCGCCCTCAGCTGCTGCTCGCTGCTCCGCGTCTTTGGTGGAATTTTACAACGTTTTGCAAGTGCCATATTTCCTCATAAGGGAGGCAGTAATTTTCCTTTGTTAGGCAGCCATCCAATAGAAGAGAGAGTCATCATTACAGCGTTTATTTGTTACACCATTATAGTGTTGACATAATAGTGCCTCGTGCACTACATATTTGCGTTACCTCCCACAACAAGTGGCTGATCCTCCCCCTCCGCCGCCCTTGACACTGGCTCGTGGAGAAACCCGAATACAGCAGCTCTCATTAGGTCAGGGGTCAACAGTTCGGTTGGGTCAAGGGGTCAGTTTATTTTAGCAACATTCGTAACAGAGACGTAAGGCTATCGGTCTTAAATACTTTAGTTGGATTTAGTTTTGCATCGTTTTTATGTTGGGGATTCGATTGATTCATATTATATTCACATATCGTAATATCAGCTCCATTCAGACACAGTAAAATACATCATATCTCTACAAAAACTGTGTAATAAAAGTTGTATTCTGAGGTGGAATTATGGATTATTACATTTTTTATTGGATTGTTATATGGAAATTGTGCATCAGGCTTTCTATAATAAGTTATTGTGCGTTAAACTTAAATTAAAACACAGTGAAACAGGCCTCACTAGTGTCAGTGTGACGGCATGCTGCCTGAAGCCCAGTGTGTGTACGTGCAGGGGGAGTGTGTGTACGAGCAGGTGGAGTGTGTACGTGCAGGACGAGAGGGGGTTTAGACCACTCCGCTTTTTGGCGAGGAATGCGCTGAAAGTCAGAGAGCCATGTGACCTTCTGACCTCCAACTCAGTCTCTGTCATGCTCAGTCCCAGTTATCTAAAATCGTCAGATAGAGATCCATTCGTTCCCTTTCTCTATGTTTCGTGTTGCGTGGCCTCCGTGGGTGTGAAGAACTCAGCCATCTCCCTGATTTCTTCCTCTGTGTGTGTGTGTGTTTTCCAAAGATGTGCAGTTAAAGGCCTTGTATATGTCACAAGGATATCACCCTGAAGCTCACTCTTAATGTCCACAGGTCTCTTGTTGTCCTCCATCACTAACTCCTATACACCTGTGCCGTATTTATTTATCCGTCATTTTCTTCGAACTGACCTTCCTGTGAATGACCCTTATCCCACCTCGGAGTAAACATATGTGTTGTGTTTAAATGTCTGCATGTTCCCCCGCCACGCCCTAAATAAACACATTCAACAAACGACAGGTAAGTCGTGCGCCCAGCGTGGATTTGAGGGTTGTCAAAACAAAGTGATGAAAATCCAAGTTCAAGAAAAAGCTTAGATCAATTAGGGAGTTCATTTCAATTTGATATCAAGGAACCTCTGGGTTCTGCTTATGACCAAAAGACGGAAGTAACAATTAAACGTGGGCCACTTTGATGCATTCACTGGAAAAACAGGCTCTGCAAGTCAGACTGCTGCTGGGAAACTTGACAACTCTTCCTTGTGCCTTCCTACACGTACACAACATGGGTGGATGCAACTTCATCCCTGTTGGGACACGGGGGACGTCTCTCAGCAGTCAAGTGGTGGTTGGGGTGGAGGAGGAGGAAGAGGAGGAGGACGCGGGGGGGGGGGGCGGGGGGGTCAGGTAGGCTGCTACCTCTTGGTCCCGAGGTGTGTGTGCGTGCGTGCGTGCGTGTGTGTGTGCGTGCGCGTCGCACAGTGCACATCAGTGAGAGAGAGAAGCGCTCACGTACACACTCCGCTGCGCTCCATCCGACCGACAGCCCGCGATGAGAGGCTGCTCCAGCTGCAACAAGCTCCCCCAGAGCCCGGACAAGCCCGGTAAGACGCGTCGCTTGGCGGGCTCGGGTAGTCCCGGTGCGTGTTTATTAAATGGTGCATCTTTAAACCCGGATGACGGAGGGTCGCGGAGCCCCGGTGCCCGCAGCTGTCCCCGCCGGGACCTTTACCCCACATAACGACCACGAGCGACGGTCTTTTATTACCGCGCGCAGCCTGCGCGTAACCGCGGAGGGAGACACGGTGATGGAGTTGGAGCTGCTGCCGAAACAAACAAACAAAACAAAACAAAACAAATCTCTGAAGTGCTTCCTGAAGCGGAGCTCCTCGGTTTCTTTTTCTGTTTTGAATATTTGTATTTCTCATATCGTGACTTCTGGCTGGTTATTGTGTACTTCTATGTTGGTTCTTGCTTTGCGACAGTGTGTGTGCGTGTGTGTGTGTGTGTGTGTGTGTGTGTGTGTGTGTGTGTGTGTGTGTGTGTGTGTGAGAGAGAGTGTGCGTGTGTGAGCGTGTGTGAGTGTGTGTGTGTGTACTATATTTGGGAATGACTTGTCCAGCGTACATGGGGCTAAAAGCTGCAGCCATCAGAGCCAGGCAGCTGCTGCGTGGAGCTGTTTCCTGTTCATAAAGTATGCGAGACAGTAGGTTAGAAAACTATGTGACATTTACCCCCCCACCCTCCCCCCAACAGTGCGCATGCGCAAACTGCCTGCTGCTGTTTACACAAGCACGCTTTATGCAGTTAAGATAAGCTTCATAAAATAATTAATGTTACCTGACCAACGTGTTTGCATCCGACCATGTAGACAGTCTATGTGCCACAATATGTATAATTGTTTTAATACACAGAGCTAAACATATATCCAGCTCGATAGTGTGTCGTGTATGCATGGTCCTGATGCACCTGACCTATTATACTCACAGTCAGGGAATTTTAGAGAGGAGCTTTTTAATTAGAACAACTTCCATCTCACCATATGTAGGTCACCAGGCCCCTTTGCTCTAAAGATTGACCACCCAGCCTTATATAATCAGTTCATCAGATAGTTCAGGTCACATGCACATCAATTCAATCCAGCACAACACCCCAAAGTCCTGTCTGTGTCAGGCCTAACGTGTTCAGTTGTTGTGGAAACTTGTGTAAGTGTGGCTGTATCTCCATGTGATAGCAGAGTGGGTGGACTCTGGCATGAGATGGACACAATATTAGAGACACCGTGATATCATACTCCGCCCCCCCCCCCCCAACACATTATGTAACTCATAACCATCGATAAGAATTGCATTACAGGTGTGATGTGTACACTTTAAAAGTCTGGGTCAACAACACAGACAGAGAAAGAAGGAGAGCAATGCTGCCCCCTCGTGGCCACTGTCAGGTCACGCTTTCTGGGATTACCTTGAATGCCCCCTGGATAAAATATATATGCAATATTGTTTATAACATTTGTCACTTAGTAATGGCCGATGTAGTAAAGAAATGGTGTTGCATTATTGTCACAATAGATCTTTTTTTCCACGTAATATATTTTGGGCTAAATTCAGAATATCTCTACTTGTCTTTGCTCATCACTGGTTGGATTTCAGTTTAACTGTTATGAGGAACATTTTATTACTAAGAATAACTCGTAATGAATACAGCCCCAGGTGTTTGAGTCATTATGGCTGAATATATCTACTTATATGAATAGTTATTATATAAATATAAATATTTGATGCATGTAACAGCCTTTCTTTGGATTACCAGAAACCAGCTTCAAAATAAACACCAATAATACACTTTTTGACTGCTTGTATGTATAGTCCTGCGGCCCCAGGTGTCTAAAATAATAACTAATTGGCTAACTAACTTATGACAGTAGACCTTTTTCACTGCAGGCAGAAACTATTAGTTTTTTGTTTACTATATATATATTTTTTTTTACAGAAATACCAATGTGTGTATAGTTTACACACATGGGTATTTCTGAAAACCTATTTTGTGAAAGGTGGTTTATAATAAAAGTTGCATCACTCCTTCAGTATCCACTGTTGTAGAAAAAAACAAGACAGTCATCCTTGTAAAACAGCTCTGAACAGCGAGTTTTCCGGATCGCGCAGCTCATGTCACTTACGGTGAAGCAGAAGACGCGCTGCGCCGGTATTACGGTCATTACGGGCACCCGATGGTGGAGCACGTGACCTGACAAGCTCAGAGAGCGAGAGAGCGCATGCGCGCGCGCTACCGGCTCATCTCCATCACCGACCGCAGCAGTAGCGCGGATGAAACACCGGTCACACTCAGAGCAGCATCAGGGGAAAAGGCCCCGTGTTCCCGCCGCGGCCGCCTCCACCTCGCCGCCCGACGGAACGATGGACAACACGACGCCGGTGAAACCGCGGGAACTCACCCAGAACCCCCTGAAGAAGATCTGGATGCCGTGTAAAAATGGCCTTCCCGAAAAGCACATTTCTCAAAGAAAGGGTGCGTATGACGACGTGGCGTCACTCGCTAGCGTCTTTTCGCCGGTAGCGGTTGAACGGTTATATACCGGTTCTTGGTGTGTCGTATTTTCGCGCGCGTGTGTGTGTGTGTGTGTGTTAGTTTAACGAAGTCACGCTAACCGTGTGTCTAAACCCGGCGTGACGCGCTAGCTAACGTTACAGTCCGCGGCGTTCAGGCGCCTCGCGACGCGGCGTGAGGCGAGGACTCGCGCGGTGAAGAAGAGGAGAAACGGACCGATGCGCGAGATGTTCACCTCATTGTCCGGTGTGTGCGTACAGTCCACCAACCGGCTGGAAGAGGAAGAGTATCCCAGCAGTCACGTGAGCTCCTTGCCCCCCGCTGTGCTTTGGAGCTGCGGCCTGAACAACAACAACAAATCACATGGCGTTAAAGGTCCTGAGCTCGTGTTGGTAATACATGAAATGAGAGTGAAGATGGTTTTGGGAAAAGTAAAAAACAACAAAAATGGATGTGTAAGTGTGACACAGATTAGCACTTCAGTGGCTCTTAAATATCTCTTATTATGGTACTTGTTGTAGTTCGACTATGTTGAGGAAATGTTTCTTTCTGTATTGTTATTGTTCTGAGTTTGTACTCTAGGTTGATTCAATTATTGTAAATCGCTTTGGATAAAAGCGTCTGCTAATTTTTTAATTTTTTTAATTAATTTAACCAGGAAATGCCTCATTGAGATTAAATATCTCCTTTACAAAAGTGTCCTGGCCGAGACAACAGCAGTAGCACGCCACACAACGTTTCAGACAATACGACATAAAACAGTGACAGACATTATAAAAAACATTATTATTATTATTATTATTATTATTATTATTATTATATACCTCCGTCATAGAAGACATCTACAACTAGATGAATTTCCCTCCAATTCTTTCAATCTATTTTTAAAAACACCTAAAGATGACATGTAATGTAATGTAATGTAGGTGCATGCACCAGGACAGCCTGCTGTGCCCTCCTCTCAGTCAGTCAGCCCTTCCCCCATCCTTTATTTTACATACAGCTTATGTTAAAACGTGGTCATTGTCTTCCAAGCGGCGCCCCGCGGTGTCGCCCTCTGACCCAGTCACCCGAGTGTGGAAACCATCGCTCGTTGGCTCGTCTCCCGACTCTGGAGGAGTTGCGGTGTTTCACAACCCGCCCTGACCTCTGCTCACGATATCCTCACACTGCTGTGTGTCTTCGTCGTGGATCGCACACGATTATGAACAATAACCGTCCTCCATTGCGTATGACTTATGCTTTCTTTCCCCTCTCCCATCTCTTCCTTGCAGTATGTATGACCAACTGTCCCACCCTGATCGTGACGGTGGGCCTTCCCGCCCGGGGGAAGACCTACATCTCCAAGAAGCTGACCCGCTATCTCAACTGGATCGGGGTGCCCACCAGAGGTACGGCGTCCCGGGCTCGAGTGAATAAATTCGCAGAGACGATTTAAGAGGCGCTTCACAAGTCTCACGTGTCCTTTCGTCTCTGCCTTTCCCTTTTCTTTTAGAGTTCAACGTCGGGCAGTACAGGAGAGAGTGTGTAAAGATCTACAAGTCCTTTGAGTTCTTCCGTCCAGACAACGAGGAGGGGTTAAAGATCAGACGGTGAGAGGCTCAGGACTGCCATGAACGTGCATTCAACCACCAACCATGTGATTCTTTTTAAAAACACGATCTTCTGATCTTTGCAGTCAGTGTGCCTCGGCGGCGCTGAACGACGTGCGACAGTATCTCACCGACGAGGGAGGCCAAGTGGCGGTGGGTCACGTGCTGAACGCAGTTTTACGGTTTAGACTGTTCGGGGGGGGGGGCAATCTTGGCGTGCAATGCTAAAAATAAATACAGGGTTCGTACGGTCATGGAAAACCTGGAAAAGTCATGAAATTTTAAAATGGGCATTTCCAGGCCTGGAAAAGTCATGGAAAAAACTTAAATCATAAAAGTTTTGGAGAAATGTGTTATAATCACATGTTCATTCACGCCGAGTTTGAAATGATTAATATTTTTTTTAAAGAAAGACGCTCAAAATATAAGTCGGCGTACGCTCTCGATACGCAACATTTTCTAAATGTTTCATGCTTATACCGAGATTTCAGTTTGGTCATGGAAATTTGGTTTAAAGTCCTGGAAAAGTCTTGGAAAAGTCATGGAAATCCATTCACCGAAATGTGTAAGAACCCTGTAAATAAATGCGTGTCTATGTTAAAACAGGTTTTTGATGCAACGAACACCACCAGAGAAAGACGAGAAACCATCATCCAGTTCGCAGAGCAGAATGGCTTCAAGGTAACAGGGGAGGACACGAGTGAGCGTCCTAGAAGAAGAAGGAGGAGGAGGAGGAGGAGGAGGAGTGGGACCGTCGTATCCGGCTCCTAATCCATCTCTATGCGTGACCGGTTCCTTCTCCGTCTCTCAGGTGTTCTTCGTGGAGTCTGTGTGTGAAGACCCGGACGTCATACAGGAGAACATCGTGGTAAGTGAAACGAGTTCGCCTCACAGCTCCGTCCGAGTCGTGCGCTCCGCCGCTCCTCACCGCCGTTTTCCCCGTTCAGCAAGTGAAGCTGGGCTCGCCCGACTACACCAACTGTAACACGGAGGAAGCGGCGGAAGACTTCATGAAACGGATCAAGTGTTACGAGAACACCTACGAGCCGCTGGATGAAGTCCTGGACAGGTGAGGGGAGGGAGAGTCATTTCACCAGAACGACGATGACGTCGTTCAACGTTGGACATGAAGCTTTTCTCATGCCTAGAATTATTTATTTTTTTAATTAAGAAAAAGCAAATGTTTTCAGAATTAATTTATTTGACTATCTATATATATATATATATATATATATATATATATATATATATATATATAATATAAATTAATTCTGAAAACATATATATATATATATATATATATATATATATATATTTATTTATTTATTTATTTATTTATATATAAAGTGCTTCCACATTAATTTGACCATTTAGCTTTTTGCTCATTGTCAGATTTAATAAAGCTTAACTTCCAAAGGTTATTATGCCTAAGTTTTGGAAAATCATGGAAATAGGTTAATTTGGACAGTTTGATTAAAAGAATACACATTTGTACACATATTTATTCTTCTAATCAAACTATTTTCTCTCATTTAAGGTGTACTCGTATACGAGATTTCACGAGATGTTTGGTCATGGACATTTGATTTAAAGTCATGGAAATCCATAAATACATAGTGTGAATATGTGGTACCTCACAAAACTGTGTTTTCACTTAATAACGTAATCTGGCAGAAGTCAGATTTCAATCTTTAGTTGCATGTTTTATTTTCGGTATCATCATCCTCGTGTAGTTTTACTTTATTCTGCCGAGCTTCTCGAAGCGTCCGCTGGCTCGTCTCGACCGGTGTTCAACGGGATGCGTTAACTTGTCTGCGTTCTCCTCTCAGGGATCTCTCCTTCATTAAAATCATGGACGTGGGTCAGCGCTACCTGGTCAACCGGGTGTTGGACCACATCCAGAGCCGCATCGTCTACTACCTCATGAACATCCACATCACGCCGCGCTCCATCTACCTGTGCCGCCACGGCGAGAGCGAGCTCAACGTCAACGGTCAGATCGGTGGAGACTCTGGCCTCACGCCGAGAGGGAAAGAGGTAGATCTTTATCGTCATGGTGACGTCAGCTTTTCTTTGTTTCCACGGAGGTATACAGGGTTCTTACGGTCATGGAAAACCTGGAATTTTAAAATGGTCATTCCCAGGCCTGGAAAAGTCATGGAAAGAACTTAAATCATAAAAGTTTTGGAAAAGTCATGGAAATGTGTTATCATTACATGTTCATTCACGCCGGGTTTGAAATAATTCATATGTTTTTTTAAAGAAAGACGCTCAAAATATAAGCCGGCGTACGCTCTCAATACGCAAAATGTTCTAAATTGTTCATGTTTATACCGATATTTCAGTTTGGTCATGGAAATTTGGTTAAAAGTCATGGAAATCCACTGGTCAACATGTGTAAGAACCCTGGGTATATAACATTATTTCTTCTTCCCCCTTCTCCATTAAGTTTGCCAAGAAGCTGAGCCAGTTCATCCAGGCTCAGGGCATCAGCGACCTGAAGGTGTGGACCAGTCAGATGAAGAGAACCATCCAGACGGCCGAGGCTCTCTGCGTGCCGTACGAACAGTGGAAGGTCCTCAACGAGATCGACGCCGTGAGTACCGCCGCGCCCCCGACCGCTCAGCCGGCGCCGGCGTCCGCTCGTGCTAACGAAGTGTCATTTCAGGGCGTGTGCGAGGAGATGATGTACGAGGAGATCCAGGATCACTTTCCTCTGGAGTTCGCTCTGAGGGATCAGGACAAATACCGCTATCGGTACCCCAAAGGAGAGGTCAGTGGAGTCCACGTGACTTGAGTCATGTAACTGAAGTTTTTTTTTTTGTCTTTCATGCTGTCCTCCCCATTGTGAAAAGTAGGACACACACACACACACACACACACACACTCTCATCGAGACTCGTACGTCCTGACAAACACAATAAACCTGTCCACACGGCCTCCGGCCACTTACTCTCTGCTAATGAGGCTCAATCTGGACGAGCAGCCTCGTAGAATGATTTGGCTAAACACCAGATTACAGTCAACAAAGGCTTCACATCAGTGTGTGTGTGTGTGTGTGTGTGTGTGGTCGGGTTCTGGCCGGCCCCCGCCTTAAGTCCATCCCATTACCTCTCCATTAGCCCAACACGGGGAGATGGATGCGGGCATTAGCTGGCGACGGGGCTTTGGAGAATCTCGTTAAAGCTGCTGTCGGCCTCGACTCTCGCCCACGGCTGAAAGGTCAATCTGGTGACGGACGGATTATTCAGCAGCCCGAGAGGAAGTTTAAATCTCCCGGTTTCACGACACATCGGGAACGGTGTTGTCGTCGTCTCCCGCGATAGGAAATAAAAAGCTGGTAACTAACGGCGGTTGTGTCTCCTCTGGCGCAGTCGTACGAGGACCTGGTGCAGCGGCTGGAGCCCGTCATCATGGAGCTGGAGCGGCAGGAGAACGTGCTGGTCGTCTGCCACCAGGCCGTCATGCGCTGCCTGCTGGCCTACTTCCTGGACAAGACGGCAGGTCAGTCCCGAAGCCCGAAGGCGGCGGCCGTTAAATCGGACACGCATGGCGGCGTCAGAGGTTGTGGGGAAACGGAGACGAATATAAATCCACTAAGTAGAAGTAGATCAAGTAAATGTATGGGCTAGGTTATTAAATATGAAAGGGTGGTTTAATACGTCACACACTTTTTTATATATATCATTTTTATTTCATTCTACATTGTAAATAGTAGATTTCAAAGCGCTTTATTCACACTACTGTGGTTCTCCACCTTTTGATATGATATATACCTTTATTCATCCCACAGTGGGGAAATTTCAAAATCAGAGCATTAATAAAAAATAATTATAAAACACAAAACTAAATGCAAAAAAAATATTTTATAGATATTCTTATTTATTAGTATGAAATAATTTTAACTAAATCGATATTATTAAGTAAATTAGTGAGATTAGAACAGGTTTTAAATGTGTTTATATTTAAAAATATATAAATATATAATAAAATATATATAATTGGCAGGTCTGAGTTTGAATCGGGGTTGGCGGTTCAATCCCCGCCCTAGTCAATGTGTCCTTGAGCAAGACGCTTCACCCTGATTGTAAATCGCTTTAGATAAAAAAAAAAAAAGCTTAATCAAGAATAAAAAATATTGTTTCTCGAGCAGAAATGGTACACATGAAATCCCTGAAGTGAACGTCGCCATCTTGTTCACTTTCCTCTCGCCATCGCTGCTGATGCACATTAGCGTCTTCATGATTAGCACCAATTAGAATTAGCGCCGTGTGGCTCGAGCACAGCGGTGATTAACGGGGCGCAGCGGACGTAACGAATGACTCTCGTCCTTCTACAAGGACTTCATTGCACGTACAGGTCTGTTAACCCCTTCCTGTCCTGGCCACGAACGTTCTCCTCTTGAAGATCCAACACGAGGGATCCGTGTCTGCGAGTGACGTTCAGGAACGTTCTTTGCTTGTCTTCACAGAGGAGCTGCCCTACCTGAAGTGCCCGCTGCACACGGTGCTGAAGCTGACGCCCGTGGCCTACGGTACGACTGCTCTCCTCTCGGCGTACGCTGCACGGGATCGCTCTGTTTCTGTTTCTGTTTCTAATGCACAGAAAGAGGGTCACGTCAAGCACTTTTCTGCCTCCTGAACTAATGCAAACGCATTTTCCGTCTCAGGCTGTAAAGTGGAGTCCATCAGCTTGAACGTGGAGGCAGTCAACACGCACAGAGAACGGCCAGAGGTGGGTAAGACACACACACACACACACACACACACACACAATTTGTCCGGGTTGCACCAACTGGTACGTTGGTCATAATCTGCCTCTGGAAGCCCGGCCTAATGGGTTCCCTGGTTATAAAAAATAATGTATCTACTAGTCTAGGTTAGTGTGTGTGTGTGTGTGTGTGTGTGTGTGTGTGTGTGTGTGTGTGTGTGTGTGTGTGTGTGTGTGTGTGTGTGTGTGTGTGTGTGTGTGTGTGTGTGTGTGTGTGTGTGTGTGTGTGTGTGTGTGTGTGTGTGTGTGTGTGTGTGTGTGTGTGTGTGTGTGGTCAATAAGATGCACAGTGATGAGTCATGTTTGCCTCATGGGAAGTATAATCGGTTAGTTTTGGTTTTCTCGATTTTAAGATTTCCTTTTCTACCGTCCTCCGTGAGAACTTTGAAGTAGTTAAGAGTAAGACTCGGCTTAAGTTCTTATACGAACGAATATATATGCCGAAGTTTTTATATCGGCAGTGTGAAAGCACGACGAGCTCGGAGCAGATTTACGTCTCGGATGAGTGCGTGAATATTGTTTTTATCGGGACGACGGCGGTGACTAATGCTGCGTTCACACCAAGACGCCTTACAGCTCACTCGCTCGACTATTTGTGGTTTATTCGCTTCGTTCGTGCGAGACGAGCCAGAGAAGGGGCGTGGCTTATCTCTGTGGAGACGGTTATCAACTCGGCGTCGGGTGAAACTTTCGCTTTGCGTCAATCGTGCAACCCAGCGCATATTTGCTTTATTCAAATCCCTTTGCACGACAGACTCATGACTGAGACACACACACACCTCCACATGTGTGTGTGTGTGTGTGTGTGCGCAGTGGTTCTAGTATCTCCCTTGTGTTTTCATACCTCCCCCTCTGTGTGTGCTTGTTTTCCTTCTTTCCTCTGGAACAGAACGTAGAAGTGTCACGGATGTCCGAGGAGGCTTTGCTCACAGTGCCGGCTCACCAGTGAGGCAGTAGCCCCGCCCCCCCCCTCCTCCTTTACCCTCCTTTACACACTCTGCAGCTTCTAGTCTTCCTTTTGGATTGAATCACACGCCACCGTTCTGACCTTTGTTTTTCTTTTTCCTCCACTGGTATTTTAACACACGTTGATGGTGGTGGTGGTGGTGGTGGTGGTGGTAATTGACTGGAATCCAGTTTCTAATTTTGGCACGGATCTCGTGTCTCGAGCGCGTTCTCCCATTTTTGGATGAAAAGCCGATGAAGGGCTTCTGAACCGATGCTGCGAAGCAAAGGAATCGAGCGTCTTGTTGTTGTTGTTGTTGTTGTTGTGAAGTTTGTTTTCTTTATATATGTTGCCTGTTGAACTAATTTCACGACGTTAACTTGTCTCCATTCATATTCCCGTTGGTAGAAGTCCGGTCACTCCTCGTTTGACAGTGTTGCGCAACACCAAACAGAAGTTGGGCCTTTTTTTTCTATATTTTGCACATTAAAAAAAAAAAATCAACTCTTGTTTATTTTCTTATCGAATGTCCTCGATTGCGGTTTGCCTCTTGTTGTCGGATGTTTAACACTGTCATGAAGGTCCTCCGGGTACATTCATTGTTTCTGTTCAACTATGTGAAGAAGCCTACATTATAACGAGAGGAAATATATCTGTTATGTTTCTAAATAAACTCAACCTAACTTTATCACGAATCGTCATCGCACCCTTCTTGTGCCTCATTTTAGAAAATCTCTCTTAATATCTGAAAGTTAGGATCGCGGGTTGAATTACTCACCTTGGAATAGAGGGTCCCCCCCCCCCCTCCTTCATACGGTCACACACGCGTTGCCTTCCTGCTCACTCTGCATATGAATGGATGAATGGGGGAAGTGTTGCACAGCAACACCTCCACTGACGCATAAGAAAGTGATGCCATTCATCACCCACTGTGACACTCACACACACACACACACACACACACACACTTCCTGCCTCTTTTACATGCGCTGATGCTCACAATAAATGATACTCACACTTGTTAACGCTGTTAAAAGGAAAATGGAGGAACCTGTTCTGCTGCACAAATGAAGTGATGATGAAATATGAAAATAGTTCCGGTCGTCTAGAGAAAAAAAAATCAAGTAAATAATAAATGATGTAAGCCCAAAAAGAACCTGAAGCATCCGGAACGGCTTCAGAAAAAGGTGAAATCCTCTGTGGCCAAGTTGGATGTATCAGTTTAAAGTGTCTTGAAAGCCTTGATGCAGTCCAGGAGAACAACAACAACATGGTGTTTATATCTTTTGTTTTGATTCACCGTAACTAAAATGCTCTTTGCTTTGTTTTCTCAACTCCCTGAAACTGTTGGTACTTTAATTCAAAAAGAAAAGTTGTCTGACACCGAATCGTTCTTCTTTACAGAACGTGAACGTCCAACGTACGACTCTGGAAGCCCTGCAGACCGTCCCCCCTCACCCGACTGCAGACGGACTCCCCTCACCCGACTGCAGACGGACTCCCCTCACCCGACTGCAGACGGACTCCCCTCACCCGACTGCAGACGGACTCCCCTCACCCGACTGCAGACGGACTCCCCTCACCTGACTGCAGACGGACTTCCTCCTGACTGCAGACGGACTCCCCTCACCCGACTGCAGACGGACTCCCCTCACCTGACTGCAGACGGACTCCCCTCACCTGACTGCAGACGGACTCCCCTCACCTGACTGCAGACGGACTCCCCTCACCCGACTGCAGACGGACTCCCCTCACCCGACTGCAGACGGACTCCCCTCACCCGACTGCAGACGGACTCCCCTCACCCGACTGCAGACCGTCCCCCCCCTCACCCGACTGCAGACGGACCCCCCTCGCCCGACTGCAGACGGACCCCCCCCTCACCTGACTGCAGCCGGACCTCCCGCTCCCAAATGCAGACGGACCCCCTAGCCGGTTCCTCCTTCC
>CM070109.1:22106013-22116013 GCA_036178185.1 Liparis tanakae | reverse complement strand
TCATCATCATGAAGCGCATGAACTTGTGGCAAAGGATCTTCTCAATTTCATCAGCCTGCAGTGAAGAAGTGTTTAAAAAAAGAAAAAAATCCATTTTAGACCGTGAAAGACAATAAACAAATGTGCGTTGTGCATAGCTCGTAACCAATAACAACCCCCTGCTGTTATTTTAAATCACCTGTTTGACAGCAATGCTGACTCTGACGGAGTTGATGGACCCCTCAATGAGAACCTTCTCCTTGTCGTTGCGGCTGATCACCACGGGTTGAAGCAGCAGCTCCTTGCTGCTCCTGGAAACATGACAGAGAACATTCTTTACATTGCTTTGTTTCATGGAGAACCTGCGTGACTCTTAAAAAAGGACTCATTAAATTGTCAAATTGTCTCATTGTATTAAAAAAATAAGTCAAATGGGGCCCCTTAGGCCAATTTAAAGTCCTTGCTCGTGCTTGTGTGCCATTTTTTTCTATTTTTTTCCCCGTTCTCAGTTTTCCAAGCATGTTTGCACAAGTCTGCACTTGCTGCAGAATTCCCCCCCCCGGCCTGCAGGATGATGTTTTTGAAGCTGCACATCTGCCCTCTCCAATGCACACGCCATATGACAAGTCACATACCTGACCTCCACCTCCGGCTTGTTGTGACGCTCCACCACCTGAGAGGAGAAGTTCTCCAGGCAGAGGGCCGCCTGCAAGGTGGCCTTCACAGCGTTCAAGTAGGGGCGCAAAGTCGCTGTCTGCGGAGACATGGCATGTATAGGTCAACATTCGCTCGTGCATTTCGGTGAGTGAGAGCTCGGGAACAGGTTGAATGGGTCCGACTGAAACTCCCGGTCTAGGGAGAGACACTTGACAGGCGGGGTCAGCCTGCGAGGTCATGTTGGATCAGGAAACCTGATTTGGGTGTCGGTCATCCATATTAACCGGAAGTCAACCGTCTGTAGATACGAGGGTCCTTCAAACATGAATGAGGTTTTCTTGACATATGACTGCCGCCCATCCAGGTTATGTACTTCTTTCTACCCCCCTCCTCTACAGACAGCTTCGGGGGTTGCTGACTTGAGGAATGATGATCAAAAAAGGGGCCGAGAGGAAAAGACAGCTCAGCGGGATCACTTTAGTTCCTGCAAACCGTTTCAAGGATGCCCGTCCTCTCGTTTCACCACAGCCCACCAGAAACCATGACGAAGCCGGCTAGCTAGTCTCGCCTTACACGTAGCCACAGTTAGCGAAGATAAATGGCTGAATAATGACATATATAGGTTCATTTAGCGGGAGACACTTACCATTTTCGTGCTGTAAAAGACGGAAGTTCCTCAGCCACGCCTGGGACTCCTCTTCCGTAAATCCTACATCGTCTAGTACCGACAGGGTGCGTTCGTTTTTCACACAGCGGTTGTTTTGAAGAGACAGATTTCTCCGCACCACTGTGTGCGCTCGGGTCACTCCGCCCAGTTGGAGTATGTTTTCACCAAAACGAACATACCCTGAGACGCGACCATTCCGGTTTTTGAGCAGGAGACGTGTCGCTCTCCGACCGTTGGTTCAGAAGTCAGTTGTACTCTTCTTCTTTTTTTACATGTTCTTAAATAAAACATGTTAAAAAACAGCGTTATGATACACATATAATCAAATTACATACTAGATCGATGGATTTAGCGGAAATTTATTCAGTATACCCCCTGACACGAAATGGTTTGATCCGATGAAACCATTAGCTCGGTAGACTACAGTCACATTGTGTAGATTATATTGATGTTTGTACATAATGAGATAACATAAGCCTGCAACTTGTTTTGTACTGCGTGATAAAATAATGTTCTCATTGTGACTTTATCGAACAAACGGCGAATGTATTAATTTGAACACATTTCGCACCCCTCTGTAACCACAATGGCTCTTTCCATCATGGACGCCATACGCTGACCGTAAATATCAACCCTCCTAAACATTCTTTGATATACGTGTGTGCTTTCCGCCAATTGTGTTCAATTGTTCTCATTTGTTCCACTTAAATCTAAAACGTTCGTGAGCAAAACCCGTGAAATCGTAACCGCCGATGTTTGCGCGTGTGAGTAATTCGGGGCCGTTTGGGCCCAGCGGGTTCGCCGCGGTCCCTACAAGCAGAGCTGCGTGTGCGTGTATCCGGGCGCGTGCGTGCGTGCATTGCTAGAGAAATGCGCTCGAGCTGAACCACAGCTGGACACCGCTGTGCCTGCGCGTCATTGACCACTGCCCACACCTTCTTGTACCAGTCCCCCCACCTCACGCAGACGCTGCCAGGTGTTTGCCGCACGGCACCATGAGTGAGCTGAAGGACTGCCCCCCCCTCAAATACTACGACTTCAAGCCCGTCGAGCACGTCAAAGTGTGCCCCCGCTACACGGCGGTGCTCGGCCGCTCGGAGGACGATGGCATCGGCATCGAGGAGCTGGACACCCTGCAGCTGGAGCTGGAGACGCTGCTGTCCTCCGCCAGTCGGCGCCTGCGGGCCCTGGAGGAGCAGAGACAGGTAGGAGGAGGTTGGGGCCCCCTCACACACACATACACACACACACACACACACACACACACACATGCACACATTATTAATACACATGCAGTGTTTGGCCTGGGGCATCTGTAGGAAGTTAAACACACTCAGTGAGCATATGCAAGCTGACCAGAGGGCCACACAGACTCCTCGGGGCTTACAATGTGATGCCCCCAGACCCCTTTTTAATGTTTTAGGCCACTAGGGCCCCTGTGGCTTAAAGTGTAAGCTGACCCCTAAGGCCACAGGGGCCACACATTGAACCCTCTTTCTGCAGGAATATATATATATATATATATATATATATATATATATATATATATATATATATATATTACTAGAGCACAAACGTGTTTACAATACTGTAATAATGTGGCATGTTTCATATGTTTCATTCAGCTCAACCAAGATGCCAAAAACAGAGCCCATATCTATTATAGTAAAGTATATATATATAATTTTATTTTTTTAATTGTAGATGTTCCTCATGAGGAAAATATACAATTAAAAAGCTATATATATATATATATATATATATATATATATATATATATATATATATATATATGTGTGTGTGTGTGTAACAGTTCTATGAATACAAGAAGCTTCTAAAGTCAACGAGTAATTAATTGCTTATGAATAATTGTGATTGTGTTAAATCATGATTAGGAATTTTGATATAATCAAGCAGAGAAGGAGGGGCCTCCACGAGTGGATCGTGATCCAGTCCTGTTTGTAACCCCCCCCCCCCCCCCCCCTCTCTCAGATCCTCACGGACTGGCAGGACAAGAAGGGGGACAAGCGCTTCCTGAAGCTGGGGAAGGACCCCGACCCGGCGGCCTCGTCTCGCCACAAACCGAAAAAGCAGAAGTTGGACGGCAAAGGCGGCCACGCAGCGGGTCCGGGGCCCGGCAGGCCCAAATCCAAAAACCTGCAGCCCAAAGTCCAAGAGTATGAATTCACCGATGATCCACAAGACATCCCCCGCACTCCTAAAAACGATGCGCCCAACAGGTCAGCAAACAGCCGCCATTCATAATATCATACGGTACTAACATCGTACTAATGAGGTCTCAAGTTAGTTTGGATCTGGCGAGGTTGTTTGTGTTGATTTGTTGTTGTTTTTCCAGATTTTGGGCATCGGTTGAGCCGTATTGTGCCGACATCACGAACGAGGAGATCCGATTGCTCGAAGATCTCCTGAAACCCCCGGAGGACGAGGCTGAGTATTTCAAAGTATGACATCATTTTCCGACTCCTTTTATTATTATTTTTGCAGTATGCCTGAATTCACTCGTGGCATTGCCGTTTTTTTAATTAATTAATTGCGTAAAGCAGTTGTTGAGCTTTGGTTCTGTCTGTGTCGCCGGGTAGATTCCAGCTCTGGGGAAACACTACTCTCAGCGGTGGGCTCAGGAGGACCTGCTGGAGGAGCAGAGGGAGGGAGCGCGAGCTAACGACAAGAAGAAGAGCCTCATGGGGGGGCCGCTGTCGGAGCTGGACGCCAAAGGTGAGGACCCCCCCTGCACATGGGCCCGTGTGCAGCGCCATACAGCACCTTCCTAAAAACTCCTCTTCCTCTTCACCTGTAGATGTGGACTCCTTGTTGAAGAAGTCTGAGTCCCAACACGAGTCTCCAGAGGACGGATGTCCCTTCGGCCCCCTCACCCAGCGGCTGCTGCAGGCCCTCGTAGAGGTCGGTGGAGAGCACACACACACACACACCGATAGTGCATAAAACAAATAACCGATGAGCCTCAAACAAGAACACGTTGTTTTGTTTCTTCTTCCAGGAGAACATTATATCCCCCATGGAGGATTCACCCGTACCGGACATTTCAGGGAAGGATGCGAACGACGGCGCTGGGACGTCCCCCAGAAGCCAAGGGAAAGCTTTCAGGTATCTGAAAATTCAAAGTCAACACTTGAACGCTGCTTTGTTTTAACGGTTTTATTCTGTATTAAATAAGTTTTTTTCCTGCATGTTTACAGATAGAAATGTTGGCCCCGCTAAAATTATCCGTCAAAAATAAGCTTCATTCTTAAACCTCCATGAAAGCTTCAAAAAATCGATAAAAAATAATTTGATGACAAATAGATGATGACGATGAACAGGGTGTCACTTAAGTAGATTAACTGTTTTAAACATTGTTTTCTACAAAAAACTTTTATAAATTCTTTTCATGAACGGTGTTTTAATATTTTCGCTGTATTAGGTTAAATTCCTACATTTGTGAATGAGGCCTGAAAGTCTTTCACATCCGGTCTGCAGCTGGACTTCAAATGACCTGTAGAGGCACACATCTGTATGTGATGTGCATCTATCTCGCCACACACACACACACACACACACACACACACACACACACACACACACACACACGGTAATCGGAGTGAGGCTGCCTGTCTACGGTTCTCGGGGTGTGAGTCTCGTCCCGCGAGTCCTCTGAAATGTGTCAAGTGTTTTGCTTCGCTCGGCCCCGTGTCTCATAGCGTCTGCCTCCTCCCCCCCCCCCTCCTCTTCCTCCTCCCCTTCCCAGTGTTCCCCACACGCGTTCTCTAGAGGCCCGGATCAAAGAGGAGCTGGTCGCCCAGGGCCTGCTGGACTCCGAGGAGCGGCCCGGCCCGGGAGGAGACTCCGAGGACGAGATCCTGGCGGAGCTGCAGAAGCGGCAGGCGGAGCTCAAAGCCCTGAGCGGTCACAACAGATCCCGGAAGCAGGAGCTGCTCCGGTGAGGACGGCGAGGAAGTCGTGGGCCGTCTCCCTCGGTTACAGGCTGATCCACGATCAGCTGCCGACCGCCAACCACCTTCTTTTTTGTGTGTCTGCCGACCCCTCGCAGGTTGGCGAAGGAGGAGATGCGCAAGCAGGAGCTCAGGCAGCGGGTCCGGGTGTCTGACAACGAGGTGATGGAGGGATTCCGGAGAATCATGGCGGCCAGGCAGAAGAAACGCACCCCGACCAAGAAGGAGAAGGACCAGGCCTGGAAAGCACTGAAGGAGCGGGAGAGCATCCTCAAGCTCCTGGACGGATAGAGGCGGAGACGTTGTGTCGGAAGAAGAAGAAGAAGGAGAAGAAGGATGTGTTTCCAGATCGACACAAATCAAGAATAGCTGTGACAGCTGTTAGATGGTCGGTGGACAGCTGTATTTATGAATTTATGATGATGTATGACATGGATGTTTATTGCAGGTCTGCGTGGTTTTGATTAGGGACGTTTCTGTAGTCGTTTGTTTTTTCCGTCATGTACAGCCGAACGCTCGATTTGAAACACGCCAGAGACTTTTTTCTTTTCTTCTTTCTCTTTCTTTCTTTGGCAGTTTAATTTTGTATTTGTATTTTTCTTTTACCATTGTAATGTTATGAAAAGAACACACACAGATGTTTGAATAAATCAGTACCAATTGTGGACATTTTTTTATTTATTATTGTAAGTTTATGAAATTTGTGCATGCTTCATTATATAGTGTATATCATTATTATATAGCCTTATTATGGGTTTTTCTTTAGTGCAGATGAGTCTTTAAAGTCTTCTGCTCACCAGCGTCAGGAACCGAAGAGCTGAAGACGAGCGATGGTTAAACAGGATCAATACTTATGTCTTGGGTTGTTATTGTTGACCATTTTCCATAACTGTCACGTGATGGACAGAAGGTAAGATGTGATGCTGCGCTACGGTCTCAGTTTCAAAAAACACATTCACCTTATAGAACTGAGCAGCGTGAGATATTTGGTCATTTTGTAAAAATAGATTAAGCTAAAAAAAAGGTTTGCATCAATATTTCAATTACAATTATTTTGATTAAAAATGTATTATTTATTCATTTACTTCTCATCTCTGTCCCTATTTATGTATGTTTGAGATCTATGAACTGGCTCCACTTTATGTGCTGATGTTAGAATAATTAATATTAGTATTTACAGTAGTATTACACCAAGAGGAGCATCTTGGGAGGTGAACCGAGGTAAAAGTCTTCTATTTATTTACTTGTATTTATTACTACTTAAAATCCACGCAATGTACTGTGTGAATATGCAAAATAGCACATCATTTTGTATATTAGTTAGAGCTATGAGCTCTAGGCTCATGTGGGTTTGGGTGTCTTCTCTTCCTCCACCAGCAGAGGGCGCTCCTCTTTGCAGAGCCGCCACCAGAGGGCGCTCACCGCCCGTTCAACTGACGCAGCCCACGAGCTCAAGGCAGCATGTCAGCGTGGCGTGCGTGTGTGTGTGCGTGTGTGTGTGCTTGCGTGTGCGTGCGTGTTCACCTGAAGACACCATCACGTGACTTTAACCCCAGCGGGGGTTCACACCCAGGTTTTAACAGCCAAGCCTTTTATGTATTTATATAGACGACCGTACATCTCAATATCATTGTTATAGCGTTACTCCCTGAACCCAATAATTATCACCAGGCTTTGGCTCACGTGAAGATGACGGGTGTCATCACCATGTGTGTTTAGTATGAACATACATCCATCTAAAATATCACATTATATATCGCAGCCCCCATGGCGCCTCTAACTATAATTCACTCTTTTATTTGTTGTATTTTCCAGACATATACACGCACACACACACACACACACACACGCACGCACCCACACACACATGTGGTGTGTGTATACAGCTCAACCATCTTTTCATAACGGGCTGGTTAAATAAGAGCTCGTGCTCCACAGAGACATAAAGAGAAAACCCTTAGGTCGCCGTCCTCTACGCAAATTCGTGCTGCCATGTGTATGAAAAGCTTTTAATAACCGACGGAGCCATTGAGCTCCTCTCAGGTGAATGAGAGCTGCGCAAACAGCCGGCGGCCCTCGGGCTGCGGGGCGCAGCGCGCGGCCTTTTGTTGCGTCTGTTGTCCTCCGAGCAGGAACTGAAGGGCAGGTGGGTTTTGTGCGGATGCTCGTACACCAAGGCCTCGCGCCGCGGCCTGCACTCCTCTGGACACACACACAGGTGGCGTGTGTGTGTGTGTGTGTGTGTGTGTGTGTGCGTGTGTGTGTTACTCTCCTCTAACTTCACCCTTGGTTCTCTTCACATGTCTCTCATTCTGTCTCCATGTGTGTCTCTCTTTCTCTTCTTCCTTATCTCTCTCTCCCTCTCCATGTGTGTCTCTCTGTCCTTCTCCTCTCTCTGTCTCTGTCTCCTTCATTATCTCTCTCTCTCTCTCTCTCTATCTGTCTCTCTTTCTGCCACTCTCTCTATCTCTCAATGTTTATCTCTCTTTCTCTTCTTCTTTATTTCTCTCTCAGTCTCAGTCTCCTTCATTATCTCTCTCTCTCTCCCTCTCTGTCTCTCTTCCCTATCTCTCTCTGTCTGTCTCTCTTTCTGTCAATATCTCATGTATGTATCTCTTCTTCTTTATCTCTCCTCTCACTCTCTTCTTCTCTTCTTCCTTATCTCTCTCCCTGTCTCTGTTTGTCTCTCTCTCTCTCTCTGTCACTCTCTCCCTTTCCCTGTCTTCCTTATCTCTCCTCTCTCTTTCTCTGTCTCTCTGTCCGTCACTCTCTCTCTCCCTGTGTATGTCTCTCTCTCTCTCTCTTCTTCCATATCTCTGCCCCCCCCCTCTCTCTTTTTCTCCCTCTCTCCTCTCGCCATGTGAAATTCAGCTCCGTGGTGAGCTTCTTCACTCCCCCGTGTCATGGATTGTGAACTCCCTCCTTCATGGCTGTTAGAGAGCCGGGGGGCCTCTCTCTCTCCGGGGGGTGGTCTCTCTCTGTGTGTGTGTGTGTGTGTGTGTGGGGGGGGCTCTCTCCACCGGGGGGTCCGGGTGAATATCTAACTGGCTTCAGCCCTCTGGCAGCAGCTCCTCAAGCAACTAACCACAAGACGAACGGGGAGTCAACACAGTGCTATCATGTTGGCAGGCTGTGTGTCACTTGTTTAAACTAGCACACACACACACACACACACACACACACACACACACACACACTGTCATGTCAGCGAGGGCCTCTCTGTCCATTGGCTCTTTGTTTTGCCAGTTTGGACGAACTTTGTTTCTTTCTCTCCGGGGCTCTCCTCCCACTCCACCTCCATCCCTGCGTTCCTGAGCTGGAAACACACACACACACACACACACACACACACACATACACACACGCACACACACACGCACACACAAACACACACACACATGCACAGGAGTTAAAGGATTTAACATAACTCTGTTGATCCTTTGTCCCAACGCCATGTCAGCTTTCATGGTGCATTTAAATTGTGTGTGTGTGTGTGTGTGTGTGTGTGTGTGTGTGTGTGTGTGTGTGACAGAGGTCGAGACAGCTGCCTCGGCCTCGGCTGGTCCGCTGAGTGGATCTCTCTGTCGGGGGCCCCGCGCCGCGCCCTCGGCCTCGACTCTCCCGCGCACACACAGAGGACGATTGTCCGCGCCCGCCGCTTCCACTATTGTGATGTCATGGCGTGTGTGCCCCCCCCTCCCCCTCCCCCCCTCCCCCTCCCCCCCTCCCCACAGAGAGGAGCTGCCATCTTTTAGTCAGTGTGGTACAAATGACTGCGTGGATACATGGTGAGATGGTTGGTGTCTCTCTCACACACACACACATACACACACACACACACACACACACACACACAGAGTCCCTGGGCTTGGTTTGAATCTGGTTTGCTTCTCATTTGCATGGCAGTTGATGCTTGTCTTGAGTGCTTCCTGAATTTGGAAGCTCGTATGCAAACGTGTGCGTTGGCCTCGTCCGGCGCCGCCCGCCTGAGAGGTGGAGGTGGAGAGCCGCGGGCCTCGGGCCGGCCCGTGTCCCCGGGGTGGGGCTCGTACGGGAACGTCACTTCATCGAACTCTTCACCTCACGGTATTCGTAAAAAAAAAAAAAGTATCAACAGATATTTCCAGTTGCAAGAAGATGAATCCCATCAAAGTTTTTACTGAACCCCCCCAGACTGTTGTCCATCATGTTTCATCATGTAATAATAATAATAATAATAATAATAATAATAATAATAATAATGATTGTATGTATACAACACCTTTAAAAACCGGGTTTATAAACATCAATGCAAATATTTTATAAAATACAGGAGGCATAAGAGAATGTGACATAGAGGCAGTGAACATAAAGAATGCAACAGAAATACTGAATTGAAGTGAATATATATTTTTAAAATGAATAAGAACCATAGAGCTTCGTAAAAGGATGACATCACTGAAAAGCAGTTTGATAAAAATATGTTTTTTGTAAAGCATTCGGAGACAAATTTGTAATTTGTGAAAATGGGCTCTACAAATAAACTGAATTGAGAAAAATTCTAATTTAAAGAAGTTTCTGATGCTGCGTTATGACTCATGACTCCATGTTCTCATCCAAACACCTTTGAGATGTCCAGGTGTCCTCATACGGGATCACCTGGGTTATCACACAGGTGTGGTTCAGAACATTTATATACTTTACATGTTTTGATAATCCTCCGCCTCGTCCTCCAGCGCCATCGTTG
>CM070109.1:22063513-22101013 GCA_036178185.1 Liparis tanakae | reverse complement strand
ATCCTGCAGAGGGATCCTCCTCTGCTGCTCCCCTGAAGGGCTCTTCACTTTTTTTTCCCCTGTGAAAGTTTTATTTTCTTCCCGATCCGATGTGAGGTCAAAGGTCAAAAGATGTCGTATGTGTACAGATTGTAAAAGCCCTCTGAGGGAAATTCGTAATATGTGATATTTGGCTAAAATAAACTGAATTTAAATCAGTCTTTCTCCTCCTGCACTAATTGCATTGTGGGTAAATCTTAACACACGTCAGGGTACAGGTAAATTCCTCATTTGTGAAACGTGTTAATCTCACTATTTATCCTGATAATCAATAAACAGCATTAATACACCAACAAAAAACAAAAAAACAATCATGCATCACCGATATACATTTTTTACCACCGTCTCTACTTCTGGACGACCTGGACTCTCTCCAGACTCGACCACGTTATCTGAATGGGTTATTAGCACAGTGGGGGGAGGAGGGGGGAGGGGGGGGGAGGAGGGGGGGGTCTGGTCCTTCCCTCTAAGAGCCGGGGTAAATATAGCCTGTATCAGACCCGTGTGGGACTGGTCTCTGTCGGCCCCGGGACCAGAGGGTCTCCAGGCCCGGGGAGCGCTGGACGTTTGCCTTTTTAGGGTCCGTCCCGTGGAGGAGCGTGTGCACCGAGCCGTGTGAACGCATCATCACGACCCAGATAGAAACCCAGGAGCTCAACAATCTGCCATTTCAGATTAGAGCAAGAGGGGCCCGCTAACGCCTCATAACTATGTCTATGAAATGTGTGAAGCTCAGACATTAGTGTTACTCTGCTTTGATTAGATGAGATGTCTTCAATCAAGCCGGGACAGTTCATTATTGTTAACGGAGAAAGAAAAAAAAGCGTATTTATTTTCTAATAGTTAGTTTTATCATTTAAGCGAAGTACCATATTTTATATGTATGGAGAGAAGAATAGAATAGAAATATACTCTATTAATCCCCAAGGGGAAATTATTCTATATTATACAAAAACATAAAGACTGAAAAGGTATAGATACAAGCAAAAATGCTTAAATATTCCTATCCTAAATTATTATCAAATAATTCAATCAGACAAGTAAAATGTTGACAATTATTATAATATTAATAAAAAACAATACTGTAAGTTGAAAAAGTAATTAAAAAGTACACTTGTATGTATAATATGAATACATGTTGTATGGTAGGTAGAATTATTATTTTAAAATGTAAAAAAAGTACAAAAAACACAATAAAATATAAATATAAGAAAGAAAGAAAGTGTCTGTGCATGAAGTATAGTATGCAAAGTGAAATATAAAAATACAAAATAAAATATATATGTATATATATACAAATATATAGAAAAATATATTTCTGTTATATATATTTTAAATACATTATTATCAGGGATTGAGTAGCTATCAGTATCTCTCAGCGGATGGATTCAGATTGGTTTCACTTTTTAAAGGAACATTATTTATTACAGGGCGCATCGAGCCGCTCAGGCGGCTCAGAGCGGGGTGAAATAAAAAGTGCAACACGTATCTGTGAGACTGGAACACTCGGAGACGTGCGGTTCTGATATAACTCTAAAATGTGCTCTGAGCCAATCAGATCGGGCCGTGGGGGTTTTGACCGCTCGTGGTTAAAGTGGAGCCGAGGTCCGAGGAGGCGGGACTCCGCTGAGGAATCCCTTGATGTCGGGGCGAGAAGCGTGTGGGGAGTGAGATTTGACTGACCCCACTTTGCATGGGCATGTGAAAGAGAGATGGAGGGAGGGAGGGAGAGAGAGAGAGAGAGAGAGAGAGAGAGAGAGAGAGAGAGAGACCTTACGGTGACTCAGCATCACTATGTCTGCTGGGCCCCTATGACCTCGTTCATCAAGCTGACGCCCGACTGGTGGGATTCACAAGGAGAGCACAAGAGAGAGAGAGGGGGGGGGAGAGGGAGACAGAGAGAGGGGGGAGAGTTATAGATATAGATAGTAAGAGAGGGAGAGAGAGACAGAGAGAACGAGACAGACAAAGAAAGAGACAGGGAGAGAGAGACAGAGAGAGATAGAGATAGACATAGACACAGAGAGAGACACAGACACACAGAGAGAGAGACACAGAGAGAGAGAGAGAGAGAGAGAGAGAGATAGATGTGAAGAGAAACAGGGCCGCCAGTGCTGAAGTGGTATAAGACAAGAACAGATGTTGAGGGAAGAAGACCAGATGATAAGCAGAGAGGAGAATAAGTGTGTGAGTGAGATCAGGAACAGAGGAGAGAGAGATAAACCGAGGAGAGGAGAAGAGAGGAGAGGAGAAGAGAAGAGAGGAGAGGAGAAGAGAAGAGAAGAGAAGAGAAGAGAAGAGAAGAGAAGAGAGGAGGAGAGGAGAGGAGAGGAGAAGAGAAGAGAGGAGAGGAGAGCGCGACAGGAAGGCCGAGTAAACACAGCAACACACGACAACAACTGGGCAGAGTATCAAGTCTAAAAACAAGCGACACGATTCATCTGTAGAGAACAAGCCGATGTATTCCACACGTCTCTAAACCGCTTATGGGGCACAAAGTCACATTTATACTTATTTAAATGAAGCGCTGCGTGTCCTCTGGGCCCTCAGCGTCGTCTTGGAGGCGGAGCAATTAGAAGAGAAAGAGAGCGTTACCGATGGAGCGGGTTTTTAAAGAAGTGTTTACTGAACAAGGATGGTCTCACAAGGCACCGTGTTGCATTGTGGGGAATATAGTATATTTCAATAGTTTTCCCACGATGGTATAGTTACTGATTCTGAGTTTGATATATATATCAAAAAATGGTTGTACTTTTTTTACATTTTAAAATAAGACTGAAATTCTACCTTCCATACAACATTTATTGATATTATACATACACATGTACTTTTTAATTATTTTTTTGACTTACTGTACAATGTCTTTTTGTATTAATAATATGAATGATAATTGTCAACATTTATTTTACATTAATTATCTGATTTATTTGATAATAATTTAGGAAAGAAATATATAAGCATTTTTGCTTCTACCTATACCTTTTCAGTCTTTATGTTGTTGTATAATAAAGAATAATATTGCATTTTGTGCAACGATTGACTGAAATAAATACACAAAAATACACAACATGCTATACTATAAACTAATTAAATAAATTATAATATTATTAATATACTATGCCTTTTTACTATACTTTCACTTGAAGTCTTAATCACATACTAGAATATAATCATATATGTTCTATAGCATATACATACATTTTTTGATGACAACATAGTATGAATTTGTGTTTCTTACGACATACTATATATCTATATAACTAACTTTAACTATACGTTCTATAACCATTTCATTTGAAAGATGTTCTAAATTATGACCATCCCATACATTTATTTCCTTTTAGTTATTGTTTTTATTTCCCACATTTAATGAAAGGAAACAAAAATAAAAAAGGACTGAGCATCGGAGCTTAAAGACAATTATTTAAACATAATTTCTCACGATAGTCAAAGAGCTCGACGTCTCCGTAAACAAGGTCACGCCTCAGAGTAAACAGCCACGCATTAAAATAAACACAAAGTCTGTCCTGAGAATTAAAGATTTCACTCTGGGTGAGGACGGAGATAATTGACGCCTCTGCCGAGTCTATGAATAGACTCGTCTTCTCAAGTTATTAATTTAATTACAAACAAGTAGAGAGAAAGAGAGGGAGAGAGAGAGAGAGAGAGGAGTTTGTTGAGCTTTTTTTTGGAACAAAAATAAATAAATAAAAAGTATTTAAAATCTTGGATAACACAAAACTCAGTAAGAAAAAAGTGTGTTGGACTGGAGAGGGACACACACACAATGAGCACACACACACACACACACACAGACATTCAAAACACACACGATGAGCACACACACACACACACACAGACATTCAAAACACACACGATGAGCACACACACACACACACACACAGACATTCAAAACACACACGATGAGCACACGCACACACACACACACAGACATTCAAAACACACACGATGAGCACACACACACACACAGAGACATTCAAACACACGATGAGAGCACACACACACATAATATGCGCACACACACACACACACACACACAGACATTCAATCACACACGATGAGCACACACACACACACACACACCTCAAGGGGGCGTGGCTTCGTGAACCGGGCTACGCCCCCTTTCCGACTCCCTCAAAGCGTGAAGTCAAAAGAAGACGTCGAGAGGCATCCTTTAAGTACAAAGTCTTTATTTCTAATTTTTTTTTTGGTATGGCTTTCTTTGAAGGGACTGTAAAAGACATCTTTAGTGAAAAAAAAAAAAGAAAAAATTGTATCTAGAGAATTTTGTGACGCGACATTGACGACGATCTACAAAACAAAAGGAAATGAAAAGGAATACGACACCGGTGGGTCTGCAGGTACACGCCTCCTCAAAATCAATACGCTATCCTTAACTTAGTACCTCATATAAATACCTACATATAAATATTGTACATGTACTCGACTGAACACATTTCAAATGGCTGTACATAAATGTCCTTTTGGAGAGAGAGAGAGAGAGAGAGAGAGAGAGAGAGAGAGAGAGAGAGAGAGAGACATCTCAGGGAGATAAAGAAAGAGAAGAAAAAGAAGAAAATAAAAGTACACAGGCGCCTGAGCTCAGTGTCTCTACCTCAGAGGAGGATGCTCTCGTTGCCCGGCGCCCACATACTGCACGGGATCTACATCCTCATCATCATCCTCATCCTCATCATCAAAAAGATCGAGAGAGCCGGATCCCTGTGACCGGCTGCTGAGACGCCGGTTACAAAAAGGGCTGGAGGGGGGGGAGGGGGCACTTGGAAAAACCAGGAGATTCTAAAAGAAGTTTCTCTTTTATTGATTAAGGCCTCTTTAATTAATAATTTTCTTTTATTTAAAAAAAAAAAGAAAGAAGAAGAAGAAGAAGTGTAGTCCTGACATCGGCGCCGCCTGACGCACCGAAACTAGATTTCCATTTTTTGTCCTCGAGGCGACATTTCTCATCGTCCTCTCCTGTTTGTTCGCTGTGGATGGCGATGGCGCCGGGACGAGGGAGGGGAGGGGGGGGGGGGGGGTCACGGATGAGTGGCCGCAGAGGCTCGCTGTAAACGCCTCCCCCCCCCCCCCAGCATCGCCACCCCGTCGTTGACCTCTGCCCCGACGGTTTTCCCCGAGTGTCTTAAAGCAGCAGCGCCCTTCAAAGGGGGCGTGTCCCTGATGGAAAGGGGGCGTGTCCCAGAGTGCTCATCGATATGCACTGTCGGATTGGAGCCAGAAAACGATGGAAAAACGTTAATAAAAAAAAAAAAAGGCGTACAAACAAATATTTGACAATGACATTAATACGATAATAAAGGAGGATAAAAATAATAATAACAATAATAACAATAATAATAATAATAATAATAAAAAAGAAAAAAAAATGAAGCGTCGGCTTCTGGAAGCCCCTGGAAGCGACCCCCCCCCCCGACCCGTTAGCCAATGAGCATCCGGCTCATCCTATAGTGCAATAGACCCCTTCTTCCTGAAAGCCTCTGCCGACGTTAGCTGGGTCGCCCTTTTTCGGGGCATTTGGCCGTCCTCTGTCCAAAAGGTCCACTACTCCTCCTCCTATACCACTCCTCCTCCTCCTCCTCCTCCTCTTCCTCCTCTTGGTACCGCTTCCTCCGCCGGCTCACTGCATGCGGTCCGGCTGGATGTGCTGCTGCGGCGCGTAGTGCAGGAAGGCCTGAGCCGGGCCCGCGGCGGAGGAGAGGGCGGCGTGGACGCCGGCCGGGGCCGCCGCCGCCGAGACCGGCCGCCGCCGCCGGCGGCCGGGGGGCTGGTGGCGTAGCCGTAGCCGAGGAAGCCGGCCGGGGGGGCGGCGTACGGGTACTGCTGCTCGAAGGCGGCCTGGGCGTACTGGCTGTAGGCGGCGCTGTAGTCCAGGTAGGGGCTGCTGCCCAGGGCGGCCGACACCTGGGAGGGCAGCACCATGCTGGGCTGCACGTAGGCCTGGGGGTACACGTAGGGCTGGTGGGCCAACCTGGAGGCACAAAGAGGGGGGGGGGGGGGGGGGGGGGGGGTCAGGCTTCTATTGTTTACATTGATCCCAGAGGGGCGCGAGCACGCCGGGAGGATATAAACGCCGCGTCGGCGCTCTGACTTCAGAGACTTCTCACGCGGAAATATCCGTCGTCATAAATATTTTTTTTAAAAAGACGAGCTAGACGAGGAGGAGGCGAGGGTGACTCAACGCTCCGTGGCAGTTTGCGAAACCTACTAAACCTGTCCGGTCGGGCCTCCTGGGGGAGGAGGAGCGAGGGGAGGAGGAGGAGGAGGGGGTTGAATGACAAGAGTCAGCCGTTACTGGCAGGTTTTCAAGCTCAGGCATCAACAGTGTTTCAACAGCTGCTGCTCTTCACACACACACACACACACACACACACACACACACACACACACACACACACACACACACACACACACACACACACACACACACACACACACACACACACACACACACACACACACACACACACACACACACACACACACACACACACACACACACACACACACACGCACACGCACACGCACACGGTGATGACGGTGGCCGGGGGGAGCTCATCAGGCCGGGGGGGTCTCTCAAGGTGTCGGCTTTTCTAAATGTGGCCGATCATTTTTTTAGAGCCGTCGTCTCCTTCTCTTTCCGTCTTTTTGCGGAGAAAAAAAAAAAAAAAAAAAAAAAAAAAATTGTGCGAGGGGAGATCGTCTATTTTTAGTCAGAGCGTTAACTCTCCTCGGTTTGCCGTCTACAGGGACGGATAACTGTGGCAACGAGAACCCCCCCCTCCTCCCCCCCTCCTCCCCCGTTACATTTAAAAGGGTGATGTAATCGCCATCCTCTGTGATTCTGTCTTAGGGGGGGAACACATCCACACACACACACAAGATAGTCACAGCAAATGTCACGTTGACAAGACGCTGCCTCTCAGTACTGATGAGAAACTTCCCTTCATGGACCGGATTCAATTTCAGTCTTTTTCTCTCTCTCTCTCTCTCTCCCCCCCCCCCCCCAAATCTTCCTCCTCCAGATTCAAGCCAGGAGAAGAAGTGGCTCAGTATAATGAGAGGCAGCCGCGGACTCGACACACAGCAAAAAAGATGGAAGCATGCATGGATAGGGATGTCATCACGCTCTTAAACACCCACACACACACACACACACACACACACACACACACACTGCAACCCCCACACCTCCCCTCCCCCCCGTCTCTTGGATCCATCCACCCACACCAGTTACAAAACCCCAAACCATGCCATAATAGGGAAAGAGTCACACCACAATCAGCGAAAAAAAACCCCTCTTACAGCTCATATCACACAAAAGAGGAAGAGATAAAAAAAAAAAAAAAAAAAAAAACACACACACACACACGACACTCCATCACAGCCCACCGCACTCTCAAGCCATCACTGGCACCTTGGAGAGAGGCTGGCTGGTTGAGGGTGAGGAGGTGGTGCTGGGCGGGTGGGTGGGGGGGGGGGGGGTAGACATTTCCCTCAAAGCCCCCTCCTGCACCATTGGGCATCCTCTGATCCTCTGCTGGTCAGCTGGCAGCAGCAGCCGGGCAGAAGGTTGGATAGGAGGAGGGCAGTGATTATTATACACAACACGGCGCTCTCGCTCCAGTCATTCAACAAGGAATAGATAAAAGATTCACCGGATTTCAGAACAGGAACGAGAGAAAATATATATATATATATATATATATATATATATATATATATATATATATATAATAAATCCCCACCTATGATGTAACGCACACAAACAGAGCGAGGCCGACGCCGGCTTCAGATAAATAATACAGAAGCGAATAGACATTTTTTCAAAAGCTCCGTTTTCTTTCTCCTCCCCGGGAGGAGAACATCAACGAGCCGCTGAGAAACGTGACGAGCAACCGGATAAAGAAGGGTTCTTACACGTTTTCCAGGACTTCTCCATGACTTTTCCATGAATTTTCCAGGACTTTAAACCAAATTTCCATGAACAAACTGAAATCGCGGTATTAACATGAATAATTTAGAAAGTTTAGCTTATTGATTGCGTACGCCGGCTTATATTCTGAGCGTCTTTCTTTAAAAAAAACAAACATACAAATTATTTCAAACTCGGCGTAAATGAACCTTTGATGATTTCCTTTTTTTCATGACTTTTCTAGGCCTGGAAATGACCATTTTAAAATTCCATGACTTTTCCAGGTTTTCCATGACCGTACGAACCCTGAAAAGGCAGCGTGGAACAAGTGAGCACACGCTAAATAAGTTAACCCAACACACACACACACACACACACAGCATTCAGAGACAGTCATACAATACACCACCGCTGTGGGGGGCATCCTGGTGCGTTCACTGTCATCATGTAAAAAGAGCCCGCCTCCTCCGCGGGTTTTTGGGCCTGAAGCGCGAGCGACCTCTTAGGGTCAAGCGGAATATAATTTAATGTAAATAACGTGCGAGGGAGTCGAGGACAGAGACAACGGCCTCGGAGAGACGGACGGGTCCTTTTTTTTTAGCCGTCACCAAAACAAAACAGGAAAAAACAAAACAAACAGGAAAAAAAAGAGGGAGGGAGGGAGAGGGGGGGGGGGGGGAGGGCAAGTTGGGGACAGCAGCGAGCTCCCGGGGGCCACCGCCGGGATACCAGACACGCCAAGTGCATTGTGGGTCGGCTGCAGAGGGGAATGTGGACGACGGCCAGGAGAGCAGAGGTCAGCTGGCTTTGTGCCGACTGCCAGTCTGTGTGCGTCTGACGCGGCGTCACTCAAGCAGAAGAGAGAGAGAGAGAGAGAGAGAGAGAGAGAGAGAGAGAGAGAGAGAGAGAGAGACGCCCGGCGCCCATGAACACGGAGTGATCATCCTCCTCCTCCTCCTTCTCCTCCTCCTCATCATCATCATGGAGGCGACATAACGAGCCGATGTGAAAAGCCGGGGCGACGTCGCGCCGAGCGGCGAAATATCTCCACGCGATAACACGGGCGACCTTCAGCGCACGACTCGCCGAGTGTGAAAACAGAGGGGGGGGGGGGGGGGGGGGATTAAACCAACACCTCACGATACTCGAAAGACGACTCTCTGTTCGCCTCTTTTGTTTCAGAGGATCGGGACTCTGCAGCAGGAGGAAATAATGGTGTTTTGTTTGGCACCTGGAGAGGCGAGTCTCCTAGGGAGCGCGCTGCCTCATTAGGCATTAGTCCCAGATACCCCCCCACGTACCCCCCCCCACACACACACACACCTATAAACCCCCTCCCCCCTCACAGGAGGTGTCAGTTTTCAGTGTCTGCATCCGACTCAACGCAGTAAGTAGAGGAGGAGGAGAAGAAGAAGAAGAAGAAGAAAAAGCTTCAAGTCGTAAAGAAGGAGGTGTGGCGGCGTCGGCGTGGAGGAGATACATTTGCAAGCACACTGACAAACTCCCCCCCATCGAAACGATGTTCCCCGACCTCGGTGACCCCCCCTCCCCCCCTCTCCACACTCTGGCCCTCACAGTCCACCGCATCTGCTGACAACAGCCACACACACACACACACACACACACACACACACACACACACACACACACACACACACACACACACACACACACACACACACACACACACACACACACACACACACACACACACACACACACACACACACACACACACACACACACACACACACACACACACACACACACACACACACACACACACACACACACACACACACACACACACAGGCTCAGAATCCGACTTCATACCGAGTCCTCACGCCATATGTTGTCAAGGGGTTTGGGGGGGGGGGGGGGGGGGGGGGGGGAAAGCCACTTGTGAGCTCTGCATCTTAGGGAGGCCTGCGTCTGTCACCGCGCCGCACAGTGGAGCCTCAGAGGCCGGCGGACAGGTGCTCCGGGGTGGAGGTGGTGGTGGTGGTGGTCATGGGAGATTAAGGCGGTGTAAAAAAAAAAAAAAAAAAAAAAAAAAAAGGAGGATGTAATACGAGCCAGCACCTGTCGGGCAAATGCCCCTCAAACGCAGCACTGTGTGTGTGTGTGTGTGTGTGTGTGTGTGTGTGTGTGTGTGTTTCCAGCCCTCGGGGTTTCTGTGCCATCCGTGTTCACCGTGGTAGCAGAGCAGAGAGGTATATATATATATATATATATATATATATATATACACACATACATATACACACACACACAACACATATATATATATATTTGCCTGTTATAGTTTTTATTAATTTGTTGTGTAATTCATGAAACGTCAGAATCATTTTAAAGTGCACGTAGCATTTTTAAGAAGAGCACGCTGACATCCAGCTTCTTCTTTTTGGTATTTATTTACTGATCTAGATCCACTGACTGTTAATTTTCCGTTTAATTACTTTCATTTTAGATCATCTGTGATGACAATGTGTTAAAATGACTGGATTAAGAACGTAGTCTATGGAACAGTGGAGGAGAAAAAAAAAGCCCTTTGTGAAATACCTTTTTATTGTTGTGCCCCCCCCCCAGAACCAGCAGACGAGTTAAACAATGAAGCGTTCTGTCGACCCGTCATCAACAAATCAACCGTTAGATCCCAACCAGAAGCTTCAAAGTCTGAACACTGAACCGCTTTGTGAAGCCGACGAGACTCCTCGGGGGCTTCTTAATCTTCCAGACGGATCTGAGGTTTTTTATGTGTGAGGCGAGAGATGATATCGGAGGGGGGGGGGGGGGGAGGGCGGTGTGTGTGTGTGTGTGTGTGTGAGAGACACTCATTACATCAGTGAAATGCTCATTAGCTGCCCAGCAGACCACGGCTGTTTCCACAACGCAGGTACACACCGAGCCGGGAGGGGGGGGTGGGGGGGGGGTTGGGGGTGGGGGGTCCGCGAGTGACTCACACATCGGCCTCTGGAATGCTCTTCCATTACCACGGACACGCGAAAACAATCGCCCGGCCCTACAATACCCAAATATGCTAATGCTCTACTTCTGGAGTTGCGTGTAGACACAGAAACTGACATGTACTTTCCAGAGGCTCCGCCCCGCCCTCGCCGGTCAAAGAAGTGAAGCCCAGTGGCGTCCCACAGAGTGCAACACAAGCGCCCACTCCCGCTCACTTACCCATACTGCCTCTGGATGAGCGCCGGGTGGATGGGCTGCACTCCGATGGATATGCCTGGAAGAAAGAAAGGAGAGGCCGGCCGTCAGACACACACACACACACACGCACGCACGCTCACACACACACACACAGATACACATTTGCATTTACAGAGGAGGACCGGAGAACAATACACAGAGGGCACGGAGAGACAGAGGCAGCGCCTGTTTTCAGAGCGACCACAAGTGGAACAACAGTTAGAAAATACGCAATACGCAACAGTGAGGCCTGTATGGGCTCTGGGGGGGGGGGGGGGGGTATGGACAGTATGTCTCACCCGTCTGTATGCTGCGGGGCTTGGCGCCCAGGTAGGCCAGGTTCACGTTGGCCTTCCTGCCGTCGATGATGGGGTTGGGGTCCTTGCAGGCCCGCTCGGCGGCTCCCCGGTCCGTCATCGTCACCTGGAGGCGGAGTCAAGAGTCGTCAACGAGGTGTTGTTGTTGTTGTTGTTGTTTTTAAAAAAAAAAGGTAAAATGTCATTCGTCGTCTCGATGTAACGAACGGAGTCTCTCTCCATCCCACGAAGTCGGCGACTCGCGGCAAAACGCAAAAGGAATCGATTCGGTTTGTTAGTCTTGGCGTAACCCCCCCCCCCCACACACACACACACACACACACACACACACACCGGTCCACTGTCGAGAAACGGCAGACAAAGCACAATGATAAGCTTTTGAGAAGTGCCCACAGCAGCCGCCACTCGGACCGCCACTCGAGCGCCCGGCAGAGCTGCTGGAATATGGTTCTGGGAAGAGCAACAAGGAGCTTATCCAATTAGGGACAAATTATTAAAGAGATTGGCATTAGTCCCCCCCCCCCCTCCCCTCCCCTCCCCCTCCCTCCCCATTAGACGAGTCCTTCTGTTTTTGATTGCCACGTTCTGCCACCTCAGGAGGCTTCGGTCACCTCGGCGTGTTCGGACCGAGCGGCGAAGCATTGTTCAGAGGACGTTTAAAAAGAATATATTTTTTGAAAAGCAGTCCGCCTCTTCAGAGTGGAAGGATCCGGAACAAAGCCCACTCCCGGGCCTGTGTTGTGAACACACAGGAAGGGACATGGCTGTGTTTACACTGTGAAGAGCCTCACTGTGTTTGTGTGTGTGTGTGTGTGGGGGGGGGGGGGGGGGGGGAGAGAGAGAGAAGGATAATCCACCTCTAAAGTGCGTTTAGAAAAAAAAGGTGCTTTGGAGCACCACCGCCTCCTCCTCCTCCTCCTCCTCCTCCTCCTCCTCCTCCTCCTCCTCCTCCTCCTCCTCGACTGGAACGCTCAGAAAACAGCATGAGCAGGTTGCCGAATTCCACGAGAAAAAAAAGAAAAGTGCTGATGTACCGCGGGCATGCATGTCCCTGGCAGCACCCCCCCCCCCCCCCCCCCCCACACACACACACCCAGAGCCGGTACAACCAGAAACACCAGCCTCAACACACAGCCGTTGGATACCAGCTAGACTCACAGGACTGCTTTTTTTTTTTACTACATCTTCTTCTTCTTCTCCCCCCCCCCTCTTCCTCCTCCTCCCTTCTCAGCGTTTAGGGAGCTGATGTGTAAACACACGAGAGCAATTGTCTTACAATTCTGACTTTGGAAGATAAACATGCACACATGGCAGTTTTCCATTCCTTCTTTGGCCCGACGGTAACGTCGGTGCCGATGCGTCTTTTCAAGGTTCTGGTAAATATTTGCATTTCTTGCGCCGCTTCTGTTCTTTGTGTCCGAGAGAGAGAGAGAGAAAGAAAGAGAGAGAGAGAGAGCACCTATGAGTGCCTGGAGCAGGATGAGTAACCTGTTATTGTAGGTTTAGATATTCCTCATTAATCTGACTTGAAGGGGATCAAGTTGTGAATAGTGTGCAGACAAACAGAGCAGTTCACACCCTCACGACACAAGACTTCTACAATAGGTACAGCTAGAGAGAGAGAGAGAGAGAGAGAGAGAGATGAGATCAAAGGGGAGGCTTAACATACATGTGTACAATACTAAAGAGACACTTTGTTGTTTTGTTGAATTTCACACCAAGCAGCCAAGAAGTGATGCAAATCATGTGCTGCGGCCGACTGCTCCGCGGAGGGCAGGGTGTGCAAGGTCAACCTCCACTGCTCCACAATAACCATATAAAGCGAGCAAGGAGTGTGTGTGACACACACACACACACACACACACACACACACACACACACACACACACACACACACACACACACACACACACACACACACACACACACACACACACACACACACACACACACACACACACACACACACACACACACACACACACACACACACACACACACACACACACACACACACACACACACACACACACACACACACACACACACACACACACACACACACACACACACACACACACACACACACACACACTTCCAAAGCCATAAGCTGGGGCTGCTCAAGGGTGAGGAAGGGAGGGGGGATGACTCCATTGAGGGGGGCACATATGTTGAAATATAATCTTCTTAGTTACCCAACTTGTATGATCCCTCCTGCTCATTAACCCAACAGTATCAGCAAAAACAACAACAACAACAACTCAAAACCGAGATGCTGTTCAACCATGTCATCTACAATGATTACATGCAGCATTCAATGCCCTCCTCCCGCCGTCGGGATATGTAGTCTTACACATTCCCATATGGCGTAAAGACAGCAAACGTTGTTGTGCACTTAAAAGCAACAACAACAACAAGCCGGGTTATTATCAGCGCAACTAAAGTAAGTTGCGGTGCGTCGGCGGTCAAAGTTGCGGTCCCCGCGGGTCTCGTGTGGTGGGTACTCACAAAGCCGTATCCTCTGGATTTGCCGGTCTGCCGGTCCGTTATCACCACCGCCTCATCGATGTCCCCGAAGGCCTCGAAGTATTTTCTCAGCGAGGCGTCGGTGGTGTGGTACGGCAGCCCGCCGACGAAGATTTTGGTGAAAGTCGTGTCCTTCTGGAGCGGCGAGGGATGCATGACTTCCAGGGCTCCGTTCATGAACTGATGCAGCAGCATTGGGTCGGAGAGGAGGGAGGAGGAAGAGGAGGGGAGGGGGGGTGGGGGCACGCCGGGAATGGTACTAAAGCGGCTAACAACGTCCCCGCATCGGTACAGCAACGCGCAATGTGTCCCCCGTGACCTTCGCTCCGAGTTGTAAGACGTTTTTGTTGTTTGTTGCTTTCTGCGCGAGTTCCGGCCGACGCGTCCCAAACTTCTTCTCTTTTGCCGCTGTTGAAAACAGGCGAAAAAAAAGTGCCGGGAGGTTTTTATATGCCGCGGCCGAGACCGCGCCCACCGCACCTCTCGACCAATCAGCGTAGCCGCTGAGAGCCCACTCGGGCAGCGGCTCCTCCCATTGGTCCGCCTCCCTCCCTTCCGCCCCCCCCTCACCCGGCGCGGTGCTGCACCTGCTTTTGTCCTTTACGACACAAAGAAAAAGCCCGAACTGTACGGCAGAAAGCGCGGCCCCGCGGCACGCCGCGCCGCCGTGACGAGGAAGTAATTGTCTAGGTTTCAGCTTTCCAAACATTAAAAAACAGCCATTAAAAGTATGCATTTTATGCTTTCAGGGTCCAGTTATAACATCCTGAACAGAGAGCAAAATACACGAATTACGCGATGCAGTTATGTCTTTCTATGCAGCTGGAACAAAAGAACAGTGGATCCCAATAAAACACATTAATATATTACTTGTGTACTTCCCCTTAAAAAGAGTCCTACCATGAGGAAACACATGTATGTTTACTTTTATTGTATTCCAAGTCTTTAAATTAGAGTCTGGAATGATGTACACTACAACATGCCAATCTAAAACTACTAAATGTATGTAGAAAGTTGGTTTGATTGTATTTTAAATCAGTATATTGGGTCTTTGTTTTAGGCTTAACAGGTAGCAGTGTGTCCTTTTGTTAAATACACTGGTTAAAGTACAATATGCCTACTTCGCTGGACCCGTGACAACCTGCCACCTTTTATTATCCCATAATAAAAGCAAGTGCACATTTTGGTGCACGTCAACTTGAAAGCTTATTTTTCCAGTACCATCGATGCTTTCCACACATCTCTACATGCTACTTTGAGAACTTATTTGCAAGAAAGCGATGATCCGAGGGTCCAGGGCAACAGGTCAAACTAAAAGTAAGCTTTCCAATTGCCTGATTGGCTAAAAAAAAAAAATCAAAACAATATAGGATCCAGTGAATCAGCCTCAGTACGATCAACCTGGACCCAATCTGGTAAAAAGAGTCCTGGTGCTGTTGAATGAGCAGCACAGACGGCGGTCTTGAGGTACGAGGGTCACCCCGTGAGGCTGAGAGGAGCCGCCCCCCTCCCCCGGTGCCTTGGAGCTCCACTGCTAAGTACCAAGGGTCAAGTTAACAGTTAGGTGGCACACTAATGACCTCCATAAAAAGGGTTTTAATTCACACCTTCTCCTTTATGAACCGGTTCACTCCTCACACGTGGGCTTTGTAGCGGCTCGAGTTGCCTCATTCGTATCCTCTTGACTAATTACCCCCCATTTCCATGCATCCGTGCCAAAAGGACCGAACCTGGACTCAGAACCTCAGCTTTGATCTCTGACTTTTCTCCAGCGAACTGTTGCTGTTAAAGACACAGAGGGGCAAAATGCTCCACCTGCTGGTCAAGCTGGGTGAAACAAGGCAAGAGGAAGAAGGGTCGTGATAATAAAGATGTTTTCCAAAGTGTATAGTTTGAGGTCGCGGTGATTCCAATGTGAGGGAGTGACATCATAGAGAGATTCACAGCTGAAACACCAGAGCGTGGGTAATTGTTTTTTTCAGTAAACACCGAACACAATTGGTAAATTTTTGAAACCGACTCCCTCCGGTTGGAATAAACATATTTAAATCTTAACAGTATGTACGTAGTTATTTATTTTACATCCCAGTTTCAATCACAGAGCTAAAACACAGAGTAACAGTAAAGCATAAGAGAACGAAAAGTCTTTGAACAGCATTAAAAAAACAAATGTCGTTATCGCCGGGGTGGGTAGGCCTCTCTTGATTTCTCCACGCAGTGCGGTACTGGTCAAGGCGGCAAACGAACGGAAGGAGGCCGACTTGAACGTACACCCACACACACACGAAGCAGCAGGTCTTCCACATCTCCGGGTAAGACGTGCGACGAATCTAAAAAGACAGGAGGGAGCAGTCAGTCACAAACTATTTGAATAAATGAATAAATGTCACAATGTCACCTTCAACCATTGATGATGTTTCTTGATTCATTGGGTCGACGTTTCTTGAATCTTTTTCCATTGTTATCTCCATAATTACACAAGTAACAACTCTTAAAATACCGCTTCATGTCATTGAAAACGCTGCAACGCTTCACTGCTAATAAGCTCATTTAAAAAATATATGTTTTAAAGAAGCAAGCCGGCTTCATCCCAGAATTCCACTGTGCAAATGCAGCTTTACAGCTTGAACTACAGAGGCCGTCAAAACGACCTCACTCAGTCGATGCAGTACCATTTCATACCAAACGGCTACTCTCAGTATTGCAGTACAGAGATTGGACTCGTGTCCATCGCCCACATGCATGCATGCCAGGGACCATTGGGGGCCTCGAGGACCCCGGTGCGAGTCACTCGGGTATTGAAGGGTTGACGGGCGGCGGCGGCTCTTCGCTCACCATTTCTTGTTCCGAGGCTTCAGCTCCTCGGCGGCGTTCCTGAGGAAGATGTAATTCTTCTTCTGTGGGTTGTAGTACTCGTGGCCCTGGAGGATTCAGACGAGGGCACGGCGTTATGACGAAGGAGAGACGGGCGGGCGCGAGGCGCCGTGTCGTCGTGAAACGAACAACAACAACCAAAAAGGTGCACTGCCTACCTTTGACCAGTCGTAGCTGGAGGCGTATGCAAAAATATTGCCGTTGCTGTTAAAGCAGCAGGCGGTGATTGGCTGGTCGAGCTGCTCCGAGGTCTTCAGCTTAGTGCGGGCGTCTTTGTCCCAGAAGCTGAAGCGTCCGTCCGAGCCCACGGTAGCCAGGGTGCCGTGGACGGGATGGAAGGAGATGGCGTTGACCTGAAGGGAGGACGGTGGGAAATCATTCGGTGAGACTTGAGGAAACCGGTTTGTTTTATATATATATATATATATATATATATTTATAGTGTCTGGAGGAATAATTACAGAAGTAGAAAAAAACATTTCTAAAAAGCTGTAATCAGTGGATATGACAAATGCAACTGAGATCTGAGTGGGAATCATGCCGTTATTCAAGGGATGCCACAATTATACGATAATTGGGTGTATTTAAAAATGAGAATCACATTAATATTGATCTCAGAACACTGTGCTCAAATGAAACACCATTAACAGGCCTCCTTCGCTGTAGATGTGACACAAGTGTCATTAAATTATATGTACATAAATTGTTGGTTAGCGCACTCCCAGGCGTAGATCACTATTGTCCCGAGTCGTCAGGTGTTCCTACTTTGTGCAAAAAGGATTATTAAATGAATTTGAATCCAAACGGTTGATAATAGAGTCACATAACCGGTCGACCGTCTTTGTTCCAACCGAATGTGTTCATACAATCTAATTTAAGAGCACAGAAGATACAATTATTTCACGTCGTCTTAGAAATTCTGCAGAACGTACAGCGTAGATGTCCTGCGGCGTGGCCGTGTTGGTTCCATTCGACCGGTGGCATTTGAAAGTGAAGTTGTCTTTGGCTCTGAGTGGGAACAGGGAACACATTCATGTCAGATTATGCTTGCACTTCACCGGATTAAAGAAGCACCTGCAGCAAGACATCCCAAAAATCCATTCACTTGTAGGAATGCGACCGCTTTAGAGACTCACGGGTTGGGAGGGTTGATGTAATGGATGGCCACTCGGCCCTCAATGCTCCCAAGGGCAAATCCAGTGGGCTTGTTTTGCTTGTCTTTGAATATCGCCACGCACCGATGCTGCAGGACCGGGGCAGAAATATGCGCTTGATTAAAAACGTATAAATGAAAATAACCTGGCTGTACATGAAGTTAGCAGAACAAGTGGCTCGATGTTTACAGAGAGGTAGATCACATTCCATGGGAGGAGATTAAGTCACCTGATGTTTGAGAGGAGAATCTATACGGCGAAACTCAGAGGGCTGGTTCTCTAGCTGGTACACGATGAGCCCCCTGTCCGCCGTGGCAACCACAGCCATGGGGTACACCTACATTTAAGAGCCAGGGAGGTGGAGGGGGAAGAACAACACAGAGAGTCACATATTTAACGATCTACTCACCAAGGATTACAATGTGTGCAGTAGCTCCTATAAACCACTTACAACATCTGCACAGTAGGATCTTTCTGGCATCTGCAGAGACAGCATGGGGTTGGGAGACCGGGTGTCCCAGAACTGAAGAGATGGAACAGAAGAGCTTCATGTCGTGTTTCTACAAAGTTGAATATGCCAACTATCAAATTGGGCTCTAAGTGATTCATATGGTTACTCAAATACTGGCGGTCCAGAGGTGACGGAAATAAAGTTGGACAGACAACTCCTCTCGAAGCAGAATGGACAACAATAATTCATGGTCTTGTGTTTGTTAGATATCATTGGGATCCTAAATTTAAAAAAATGTGTGGAAATGTTCAGAGTGCTGTTGTACCTTCAGGGTCTTATCCCAACTGCCGGTCATGATGCAGCTGTAATTTGGGGCTTTGATCCAGTGGATCGATTTGATCGGACCATCATGCTGGGAGGAGAAATGGTGAGAAGCGTCAGATGATTGCACTTCATTGTCATGACCACGTAGTTAATGTATGAACTGGTATCCGACCTGTGCAATCTGCATCGCTTGATTGCTGTTGAGGTCCCACATCTTAGCTGTTTTGTCACAGGAAGCTGTGAAGACCTTACTGCCATCCTGGTAAAAAAAAAGAAGTAAATCTCAAATAATTGCACGGCCCTGCAGATAGCATCAGCCCCATGGCTTCAACGACTCCATACGATGAGACTTACGTCACTCCAGCAGACGTCCAGCACTGGACCCGTGTGCATTTGTTGGGCTTTGGGGACCGTCTGCCCGTTGTCTTGAACCTCCCAGCACCGGACCTGAGGTCAGCGGATACCACATGGATAACCTCCGTTCAACTCGCAGACTACAGACAGGGTTCTTACACATTTTGACCGATACATTTCCAGGACGTTAAACCAAATTTCCATAACCAAACTGAAATCTGGGTTTATACATGAAAAAGTGAAAACATTTAGTATTTCAATGTGAATTACAAAGCATACAGTATACATTAAATGAAACAAATGAATAAGAGTTTGATATTTTGATTAAAAGAATAAACATTTGTATGCATATACGTATACGAATATCCCGACCGCTTCCCGAGCTATGGCCAGCGAACTTTATAGTTAATCCCAAAAATTTGCGTAAATGAAAATGTGATATCACATTTCCATGACTTTCCCCAAACTTTTGTGATTTAAGTTTTTTCCATCACTTTTCCAGGTTTTCCATGACCATACGAACCCTGTACATACTCGTTATCCGGTGTAGACGTAGTCATTCATGTCAAATGTCGTATTAAAATGCTCATCCGTGACATTTCACTGAAACCAAACATACTACTGGACACCGTGATTACGATTGAATACATAACTCACATCGTTCGCCCAGGATCCTCCGATCAGGAAGTTCCCCGGCATGGTGGGGGGGCTGAACGCCAGACAGCTGATGCTGTCATCCGGGGGGGACGTCACTTCCACATCCTGGAGGAACATGAACAACGAATGGAAACGGAGAACAGCGCGGAGGAGAGTTCACAGAGAGCCGTCTGCGGGAGTTCAGACACGTCGGTGTGGAACGCTGGTTTTACCTTCATGGGATTGTGGCTGTCGGTTGTCGCGTTTCCAAAGACACCTGCACCCGCTGCTCCGAACCCAGAGGTGGCCCCAAATAGACTCATCGTGAGTGGATGTTATGTCCAACTGAGAAAGAGAGGAGAGAGGGAGAGAGAGATATTTGAAAAACACTTTATTCACATTTTTTTGTCTTTACACAGATTCTTTAAAAATAAAGTGCTTAAAAAAATCAGGTTGTTTGAAATAAAAACAAAGAACCATTAAAAAATAAAACATGTTTTACCTAATAAAAAGTGGTGTAAACAAACAGACAGAGAGAGAGAGAGAGAGAGAGAGAGAGAGAGAGAGAGAGAGAGATGTAGACACAGATACAGAGAGACAGACAGAGAGATAGAGAGACAGAGAGAGATTTTTTATTTTTTTTTAAACACTTTATTCACATTTTTCAGTCTTTACACAGATTATTTAAAAATAAAGTGCTTTAAAAAAATCTGGTTGTTTAAAATAGAAACAAAGAAGCATTACAATTAAAACATGTTTTACCTAATAAAAAGTGGTGCAAACAGACAGAGAGAGACAGACAGACAGAGAGAGAGAGAGACAGAGAGAAAGAGAAAGAGAGAGAGAAAGAGACAGACAGAGAGAGAAAGAGACAGAAATAGAGAGACAGAGAGAGAGAATATTAAAGACTAGAATTCCGGGTAAACGCGCGAGATGCCAACTGACATGTTGAAGCTAACGTGACGTCAGTGAGCTAGCCGTTACGCCAGTGGCTCGCTCACGTGCCCCTGGTGGTTTGTAAACATGATAACATGTGTGTGAAATAACGTCGGAGCGCGTGTAACCGTCAGCGGTCTTTAGTTCAGTCGCGACGTTGGTCAGAATAAATAACGTGACGCTTCCGAGCTAGCTGCCGTTAGCTGAGACAGTTTCTATATCGGTTGCTGTGGCAGCGCCGCTAATTTAACGATACCGGATAAAGGAACAATTTATCGGTGTGACGCGTTGTATCGTCCCGCAGGAAAGCCCCGAGACGACATAAATATATACGTACCCCAAAAGCGTTGTGCGCTAGATAACGTGCCGTATCGCTGAAAACGTCTCTCCTCAAAAACAAGTTGGCGCATAAAAACGGTGGCGCCTGTTTCTCCTCCTCGCGCTGTCGCACTCCGATGACGTAACGGGCCCAGCTCAACGCATGCCATGTTCATGATCAGCCGCTAGGGGGCAGTGTGTGAAAGCGAGTCACTTCGATGGAGAGTCTCCAAATAAAAGTAACCCAGATCTGTGAGGTGTAAACGGCTGTTGTTGGTAGCCAGTTTATCCCGGATTAAGTTCCAACTGGAAAGAGAGATTAATACAGTAAATCTATCAAAACGATACTAGATACAATGCATATGATTTGTAGGAGCTTTCAGTGAGCAGTGGAGTGAAATGTACACTATTGCCAAGTGAAATACAGTATAGCATCAAATGGAAATATACCCAAGTACATGACTTTAAAATGTGACTTACTTGCATAAATAAAATATGACCTTTATATTTCCAATAACCATGTCCGTTTTGTTTTTATATTCTAAAGAAATGAAATTCTTAGCATTTTTAGAGGACTTCTTGCATTACCAGCCTTTGAGCAAAAATGAACTCACATGTTACTAGTATAATGTTCACAGATGTTTGTAGTGGAGGATTTTTTTTAAAGAGTGTGTTTATGGGATGAGCCATAAAGTGACCTTTGCTGGGGGGAAAATAAAACATCTCAAGTGACTGTTGTATGGAGCTCCTGGAAAATAGTTGTGTGCTTCTTGTTGGTGTATATAGGTTATAGTTAGAGGCCTCTTCATTCTGTGGCTGAGTGACACATTAACCTCCAATTGTACTTTCGGAGTCACCACTCAGGAAAGCACACATCTGTATTCAGGGTAGGATTGTTGCTTTGTCATTCATTGTCCACCCCCACCCCAACCCCCATCTAACTCTCTATTAAAGGAGTCACAGAGTAACACGTTGTTGTAGTACTTCATGTCCCTTCATGTGCCTACTGCTGATCACTCAAACCCCTCAACAATTAGGGTGGGCCCTAGTGTATTGTTTGAGTTCAAAGGTGTCTGCGTTGAAGGAGGGATTAAAGGATTTCTTTTTACCTCTTTACCTTTGCACTGATCACTAAGCGTTTTTTTTTCCTTGTTCCGTGTTCCAACAGCGTTGAGGCACTCCGACAATTTACTTAACAACTATGGAGAAAGGTATTTGAAAAGAAGTCACGGCTGCCAGGCTACTGCTTAAGACATCAAATAAGTATTCCACTTTCATCAGTGGCCAAACAATCATATCCAAACAAAGGCCGCGGTGATGGGTCCACACCCTATCTTATTACCAAGATAGAGGAGTGCATTTCATGATAGGACACGGAGCCCTTCTCCCCCATTGACTCACCCCCACAAACTCTCCCAATCTTTCCAGTATTGGTTTATCCCACTCCAAACCCCCTCCCGCCCCTCCCCTGACACAGCGCCTCGATAAAAAAAATCCATTCCCAAATTCCCATCCAGAAGAGCGCGCACGAGCAAAGACGGCGCGCGACGACAGATGATGAGGGAACGCTCTTCTGAGTTGATGTGTGTTGTTGTGTGCTGCTCCTACCAGGAATAGGGGAACCGTGTATAGGAAGGCGCATCCCCCGATCCTGACTTTCGAGGATATTATAGCCGCGCGTAAAAAAAAAATGGCAAAAATTGCGTCAAGCGCCCTGGTGACGATCACAATCCTCCAGTCGTGGGCTCACTGCGTGTGGGCCACGCAGGTCGCCTTCGCCAACTTCTCCGTGGACAACGAGGTGCGCTCCAGCTTCATCCAGCGGCGGCTGCGGAGCCAAGAGCGCAGGGAGATGCAGCGGGAGATCCTCTCCATCCTGGGGCTGCCGCATCGGCCGCGGCCGCACGTCCACACCAAGTACAACGCGGCCCCGATGTTCATGCTGGACCTCTACAACACCATCTCCACGGACGCGCAGCTGCCCGGGTACTCCCTCTACAAGCCCGTGCTGCCGACCCAGGTGTCCCCCATGGACAGCCGCTTCCTCGATGACGCGGACACGGTGATGAGTTTTGGCAATCTGTGTAAGTTTACAATCTTCCTTTTTATATGGAGAGCGATGGACTTTACTAAATATCTCTGCAGGGACTTTGTGTAACTGTAATCACGTTTTCATGAAAGTGTTAAACAATATATTTGTGTTATTACCATAAACCTATATTTTATGAACAATGTCCAAATCAATATACTTATTATGTTGTCCATTCACGTTTTGTCTGTTTTCTGAATATCACTACAGGGACTTACTTAAACTGTGATCACGTTTTTATAAATAGTTTTATGATTATCATAAGCCTAGTATTTTATGAAAAATGTCCAAATCAATGACTACTTATTATGTTGCGTCTCTGTTATCTGATTGAATCCAACATTTTAAATGCTTCATTTAGTTGTCAGGTACGTTCCGCCAGCACAGAGTGCATTGGTTAAGTGTGTGTGTGTGTGTGTGTGTGTGTGTGTGTGTGTGTGTTTGTGTGCGTGTGCATTGGTTAAGTGTGTGTGTGTATGTGTGTGTGTGTGTTTGTGTGCGTGTGCATTGGTTAAGTGTGTGTGTGTATGTATGTGTGTGTGTGTGTGTGTGCGTGTGTGTGTGTGTGTGTGTGTGTGAGTGTGTGTGGTGGGGTGGGTCTGAGCCAGTGTTTCTGACATTGTGGCTTTTAGGTCACTTTCTTTTCCTTGAGAGATCAGGCATTATGCATTCCGAGCTGTAAATGTTATGACAACATGCCCAGATCCGATTTCACCAGAATCCCTTCAAAGCTGCGTGTGTGTGTGTGCATGTGTGTGTGTGTGTGTGTGTGTGTGTGTGTGTGTCTGTGTGTGTGTGGGGGGGGGGCTTTAGCTACAGCTTTGTTTCACGTGACCAGGAATTGGACGGACACTTCTAAAACCTCTTGGGGAGGGAGAGTCAAGTTAGTTCAAGACTCTAAACTGCATTTAAACTGCATGTTAACCCCCCCCCCCCCTTGGTGCAGGTGGTGTGCACTGCAGTTGTGTGAGTGTGTGTGTGTGTGTGTGTTTGGAGGGGTCCGCAAAATCACATGGGTCAAAAGGCCCGCTGAGACATTACTGATTTAAAAGAAAAAGAAGCCAAATCCTTCTTTTGGTTTCCCGCTCTGACGTCACCATACGGCGAGGCGAGCAGACGGCCCGGTGCCTGTGGCCCTCATCCGGATGCGGTTACACCCGAAAACCAACCTGTGTCTTCTTTATGCTCCCATTCGACCTCAGGAGGAGGAGGAGGGGGGGGGGGGGTCACAGGTCAACCAGAGCAGATGACGTTTTATTTTTATACCGCTCAAAGAAACCTTTTCCCTCTTTCCGTCTGTTCTCCTGCCAGTGAGATTGAACCCAAGCCTTTAAGACTCATTCCCACTTATTCTTTCTGCCCTTCAAATGCAAAACACTCGGTTTGCTTCCACAAATTAGAAGGGTATAACGATTCTCACGTCCTCGTTTTGTGAACTTTTAGCGGACGGGCCTTTTTGTGCTAATGAGATCTGGAAACATTGTTTCTGAAAACTCGTAGCAGACTTCTCTGCGGGTTCCACATCTGAGAAGGAAGAAAAGAAGAAGAAGAAGAAGAAGAAGAAGAAGAAGAAGAAGAAGAAGAAGAAGAAGAAGAAGAAGAAAGCGGACACAGTGAGTGTGCGTTATTCCTCTCTCAGGCCCACCGCCACGGCCTCCTCCTGTGCTGATGATTGGCAGAGTTTTGAGCCGGGGCTCCCACAAAGTGCCGCAGTGACTCCGTCTCGGTGGTCCCCCCCCCCCCCCCCCCCCCTTATGATCGCTTCAAGACTGAACTGGATTATGGTATTTCCCTTCCAAAAGACCACAACTTCCAGTGTGAGGGAGAGCCGCCGCCCCCGGGGTGGGAGGGGGGGGTTACCCCGCAGGTGGACGACACATAAGCGTCTGGTTTTTCCGATAGTTCGGCCTCGTCTACCCGGCGTGAAATGAATTATGGAAGAGGGAAAGGATCAAGAAAAGTCAAAGCCGTCCGCACACATGCAACGCAGTGTATCACACATGCTGAGAGGCGTGCATGTGTTCTCTTCTGTCGGAAGGCCAAACCGCAGGTCCTACTTCAGAAACAGCAGCGGGACGCGTCGGCCTCATTGTCATGCAACGCCACACCAGGCAGCTGCTATTGTGCTACTTGTGGTTTCCTCTTGTATATTTATTTAGAAAGAAATGCATCAAAATGTGGCGCGGAGGACTGCTTTTTTTATCGCTCAATCTCCAACAGTTGTTGTTGTTGTAGCTTTTGTGTTCTTTTTTTGTTGCTTTTTTTTGTTTGTTCTTGCATTAAACTCAACACACCTGCCATGTGCGTGTGGGAAAAAAGGCCCAAATGATCATGTCACTGGCTTTTAAAGAGAATATAGAGCGGGTACAGCGTGCTCTGTGACCAGCTCGAGGAGAACAGAAGGCTTATTGTGTATAAGAAATGTGTTTGTCCTCTTAAGCTCATCCGTAAGAAGCCTAAGGAAATCCACGAAGAATCTATGTTGGCCCCCACCAGAAAATCCCATTAACCGTCTCTTTATTTATATAGATGCTGCGTGCAGAGCGATTCCACCAATTGTCTTTTTACACCTACCGAAATACTGTTGGTGTGTCATGTGTCATCAATAAGTAGATATTATGCTACATTCTGTAGGAAAATATGTATGCACACGTGAAATATTTGTTCAGCAATGGCGTCTTTTGGGGTGTTTTTAATCATCTGCGAAGGAAAAGGGGGAAAAAAGGGAAATTCTGAGTTTGACTTACACACACAGTGACATAAATAAGCTCTGAAGGGTATTATTACGCACAAAGGTTATATGTTCTTGTCATTTCTTGGAGTTTTCTTTTCGCTCAGACCCCAGCGATACATCTTTAAAACCACCCATGCCGATGGGTTCAATTGCACTAGGTTAATGACAGCTTCGCGGCTGTGTGGCCCCCGCAGTGTCAGGAGTAGTTCTGAAGTGTTGAACGGCCTCCCAGAGGGGAAGTTTGCATATCTGAGGTCTGATCTCTGCAGCTAATGGTCCCCAACATAAACACACCAAGTCCTTACAAGCAATTATTGCTTTCATAAAAACACCCTCGTTCCCTTCCAGCGTTTAATTGCGGTCAAACGAGTGACTAGCAGGGCGCAGTATGCGCCGCTCGTAACGGCCGCGCGCGCGTTTGTGTGCGGGTTGGAAATGTTTTTAGAAGACTGGGAGTGTGTGTGTGCGTGTGTGTGTGCGTGCGTGTGTGTGTGTGTGTGTGTGTGTGTGTGTGTGTGTGTGTGAGAGAGCTCTTTTGAGTAAACAAAAGAAAATAAAAAGTTATGTTTCTCGTGTGTCTCGTGAGCACTGAAACAATAGTGGACCTTTCAGTGCAGGCTGACGTCACGATGATGTCATAACACACGCTCTGCACACCGGAGACCACCGGGACAAGCGCATTGGCCGCCGCTGTAAATAACCTTTCTTTCGGGGGTCTTTTCTTAAAACTTCCGCCCCCCCCCTCCTCCGCAGTGGCACATGGCGCTATGATAAGGGTGGGTGTGGGTGGGGGTGGGGGCGTGGGGTGGGGGTGGCACCCAGACTCTGGTAGCCGGAGTCACACATTGAACTCGCGTTATGTTTGTAAAAAGCGACGCTGGCAGCTGCGGTTTCCGGGCAGTGCCTGAACGGGCCTTTTCTTGTGGTCTGCACATGTGTGCAATTTAAATGATGGGGGAGCCGAGCTGAGGCCTGGGTGTGTGTTTCCTCTCTCTCTCTCTCTCCCTCCCACATATATTGGCACTTAAGTGATGTTTAGATCAATCCCCCCCCCTATATTTCTGACCCCAGTGTTTCCGAGCCGTGGGCACAGTGACACACATCAGAGACACGTTTGATTTGGCGACAGTTTTGACAGACGTGCAACCGCCGCGCTCACAGTGGTTTTCCCTTCCCTCAGATGTACAAACTTTCCCATGCAGAAGTATTATTTGACTGTGTGTGTGTGTCAGCTGATGCAGACACCCATAAATCACGTCTCATAATGATGTCATTCTCTAGTGGGTTATAAATGGAGCAATTTGATGAAGCACATCAATCATTGATTCATCCGCCCCCCCCCCTCTCTCTCTCTCTCTCTCTCTCTCTTTCTCTTCCCATCCCTCTCTTCCCGATAGTGGATGAGGACCAGGATCCCCCGCACCGGCATCACAGAAGGGAGTTCCGGTTCGACCTTTCCCGTATCCCAGAGGGCGAAGTCGTCACGGCGGCAGAGTTCAGGATCTATAAAGATTTCCTCCGGGAGCGCTACGAGAACGAGACCTTCAGAGTCGGGGTCTTCCGGGTCCTGCAGGATCCTCCTAACGGGTACCGTTGATCGGCTTTATCATATATGGGTCATATTCACGAGCAGCCAGAAGTAAAAGAAGTGATACACAAATACTTTGTTTCAAAATATATCAAAAGCAGAGGCCACGTCATTTAATTATTGATATTATTTGGAATGTTTTTTCAACAAATGCAGTCATCAAAGCTCTTCTGCTGATGTCATGGTGTGTGTGGTCCAAGAGTTCTCACACACACACACACACACACACACACACACACACATACACACACACACCTCATGCTACCTGCGTTGGCCGCGCGTCTCTCTTATTTTCCCACGGTTGTTTCTGTGTTTACGCAGACATTAGTGTCAACTACAGAAACACAATTACTCTGACAGTGAGAACGGGACGACACAGGACGACCCCCCCACAGGACGACCCCCCCACAGGACGACCACAGGACGACCCCCCCCCCCACACACACACACAGGACGACCCCCCCCCCCACAGGACGACGCCCAACAGTACGACCCCCACATGATGACCCCCCATAGTACGACCCCCCATAGTAATGACCCCCCACAGTACGACCCCACATGACGACCCCATAGTACGACCCCCATAGTAATGCACCCCCATAGTACGACCCCCCCATAGTACGACCCCCCATAGTACGACCCCCCATAGTACGACCCCCACAGTACGACCCCCCATAGTACGACCCCCCACATGACGACCCCCCATAGTACGACCCCCCCACATGACATCCACTCTGTTATACAGGTGACCACTCCACCATGTTTCTGACTGACTGTCTGTGTGTGTGTTTATGTCTGACTGACTGCCTGTCCCACTGTCTGTCTCACTGTTTGTCCGACTCAGCAGAATATTACCCACAACCCCCGGCGCTTGTCGTCCCTCCCTATCCTCCTCTCTATCCTCCTCGTCCCCTCCTCCTGTCCCCCCTCTCGCCCTCCTCCCCTCCTCCTCCCCCCTCTCCCTCTCCTCTCGTCCCTCCTCCTCCCTCCTCTCTCCTCGCCTCCCTTCGTCCCTCCTCGTCCCCTCCTATCCCCCTCCTCGCCTCCTCCTCCTCTCCCTCCTCCTCTATCCCTCCTCTCGCTCTCCCCTCCTCCTCCCTCCTCTCCTCCCTCCTCTCGCCCTCCTCTCGTCCCTCCTCCTCCCTCCTCTCGACCTCCTCTCGCCCTCCTCGCCCTCCCCTCCTCCTCCTCCCTCCTCCTCCCTCCTCTCGCCCTCCTCCTCCTCCCCCTCCTCCTCCTCCCTCCCTCTCTGCCTCCCTCCTCCTCCCTCCTCCTCTCGCCCCCTCCTCCTATCCCTCCTCCTCGACCCCTCCTCTCGTCCCTCCCTCTCGCCTCCTCCATCCCTCCTCCTCACCCTCCTCTCGCCCCCTCCTCCTCGACCCCTCCTCTCGACCCCTCCTCTCGTCCCCTCCTCTCGCCCCCTCCTCCTATCCCCTCCTCTCGACCCCTCCTCTCGTCCCCTCCTCTCGCCCCCTCCTCTCCCTCCGAGCTCCCAGCCGAGGACTCCCGCGCCGCCGGCGTCTCGTCTGGCGGCCGGTGACAGCGGGGCTGACGACGGCGCGAGAGCCGACACCTCCGGCCATTCAGCCTCACAAAGGGCCAGACGGCGCCCCCAGGCCCCGAAACCCCAGTGTGCAAACAAGCTCCGCCCTGAAGACGGCCCGGGAACGCCGATTCTGGGACGTCGGGAACGTGGCTGTGGGCGGGTATCTGAGTCACGTGACTCTGCATGAAGGGGACGTGGACATTTAGCTCTCGAGGAGTCAAATAATCTGTGATCTTGCACTCGGAAAATTTAGAATTTATAGTTTTATAGAAGTTTCATTAGAAATGTCAGACACGTCTATATTTTCTCTGTTCTGTGTTTTTTTAAAGCTAATATATTTAATTTAATTTGAAACGATGACTATTCTTTTTTTTTAAAATGTGTTTATTAGATTTTTTCTTGTTTTTCCTTCAAGGAAGAACAAGTTACAAATACATTAAACATAGGAAACATGCTACCAGCCAATAATAAAATAAAAATACTAATAATGATACAAAATAAAATAAATTATATAAAATGACACTCAATAAGGAGTCAAATAATCTGTCACCCTGCACTCAGAATATTTAGAATGTATTGCTTTAATTCATTAGAAATGTGTCAGACACTTCTATGTTTTTTCTACTCTGTGTTTCAAGCTAATATATTTAATTTGATTTGAAACGATGACTATTCTTTTTTTTCAAAATGTGTTTATTAGATTTTCTCTTTCTTTTTTCCTTCAAGGAAGAACAAGTTACAAATACATTAAACATAGGAAACACGCTACCAGACAATAATACAATAAAATAAAAATAATTATACAAAATAAAATTAATTATATAAAATGACACTCAATACTGGATGGCACACTAATTGGACTATTCTGATGTAAATACTTGTCTCTCAGCTTGAATTTGATTGGTTGGACGGATCTCCTTTTGACAGTTTTTGGCGACGCGGTTTAATCGGATCACCAAACATAAACCATATGGTAGTTATCGTGTTTTTTATATTGTGTTGTTGTAGTTTGCAGCACACGCTCATGTAGAGCTGCTGTTATTCCTGACGTCAGGTGACTGACTTGGCCGAACAACAGCGACATTCCAGCTTTTGGCCATAAAACTTTCTTGGCAGTCTTTTTTATCTATTGCTTTTCCTGCCTCCATTGACTTGGGGGGAAATATGGAGAAAGTTCCCAGAGTACGGCTGTAAACACCTTTTTAAACAAAAGACGGAAACTTTATCATTTTCACCTCCAAAGCCATCGTTTCCTTTTCTTTTCTTTTTTAACCCTTTGGCAAAACAACATGAAACGAGTCGTCCAAATACTTTGTAACAATTACGGGACCACACATTCTTTTCTTTCTTTCTTTTTAAAAGCCTATTAAAATCTCCGTTTAAATGCAACTTGCAGGACGGCTACGCATTTCCCCATGTGTGCCGAACACTTTTAGACAGCCGTTGCTTTTTATGAATTTCAGGCCAAAAAAAAAAAAACATTCCCAAAAACTTTAAAAAGAGAGAAACTTTTTATATCGTCTTCGCCTGCAGCCGAACATCGTGAACCACGCCTCCCACCAACTATTCATCCACTCATTCAATGTGTTCATGTAACTCTGTAAAGCTTCATTCTCAGGGTTCGTACGGTCATGGAAAACCTGGAAAAGTCACGGAATATAAGAATATTTATTTCCAGGCCTGGAAAAGTCCCCGAAATAAATAAAATCCCCAAAGTTTTGGAAAAGTCATGGAAATGTGTTATATTCATATTCAGTTTAAATACTACATCTTCTCACATTTTCATGTACACACTGAGATTTCACAAACTATTTGGTTATGGAAATTTGGTTTAAAGTTATGGAAAAGTCATGGAAATCCATTTTTATGTGTATGAGCCCTGATTCTGGTCACCTGACATCTATTCTATTCTGAGTTTTCTCCTGGTCCGATGTGAGGTCAAAGGTCAGAGGATGTCGTATGTGTACAGATTGCAAAGCCCTCTGGGGCAGATTCATAATTTGTGATATTGGGCTTTATAAAATAATCCAAATTTAATTGAAAAACAAAGACTTGCTTTTCTCGACCATGTGAATATCTTCGTGTATTCACCTCCTCGCCGTCCTCTCCGCAGGGAGGCGGAGCTCCTGCTGCTGCAGCAGCGCGAGGTGTGGGCCGCCCAGGAGGGCTGGCTGGTGTTCGACCTCACCGACACCAGCAACCTCTGGCTGCTCCACCCGGAGCAGAACCTCGGGCTGCGGCTGGTGCTGGAGAACAACCACGGTCAGTCAGGGGAGCACACACACACACACACACACACACACACACACGCACACACACACACACACACGCACACATACACACACACGCACACACACACGCACACGCACACACACGCACACTCACGCTCACACACACACACGCGCACACACACACACACACACACATACACAGATACACACTCACACACTCACACACACACACACACACACACAATGTAAGGCTATTTTTTGATCGCTGTGCATTTATTTGTATGTGTGTGTTTGAGTGTTATTCGCATAACTCAAAAAGTATTAAACCGAATCGCATGAAATTTGGTGGGATGATTGGTTATAATCCGGGGACCATTTGATTCAATTTTGGGATTGATCGGATCAAGGGTCAAGGTCAAGGTCATGACAAAGTCAACATCTTCTTTTTACCATTGAGCGGTCAATTTTTATCCAATTGGCAACTAATGCCAAAATGTTCATAATTCAATGCCCAATCTTGTGATATGCGAAGTCTGCGCTCTACCGAGTGCACGTTCTAGTAGTTTGTTGTTGTTGTTATTGTTGTTGTTGTTGTTGTTGTGATAGTTGTGTTCTCCCGTTACAGGCCAGAGGAGGAGCCCCAGACTGGCGGGGCTGGTGACCAGCAGCGGGCCTCAGGACAAGCAGCCCTTCGTGGTGGCCTTCATCAAAGCCAACGAGGTGCGTTTCCGCAGCGTCCGCTCCGCCCACGGCCACAGGGGGCGCCAGTCCCACCGCTCCAAACCGCAGAAGACGGTCCAAGACGCGATAAAGGCCGTGGAGGCCGCAACAGGTGCGCAGAACCCGCCAGAAATATCAACTTCATATCAACGGTGAAGCAGCGAGTGCTCACACGTGTGTGTTTTTCACTTTAGTTAACCGCGGCGTCTCCAAAGAGGGATGCAAAAAGCACGAGCTGTACGTCAGCTTCAGGGATCTGGGATGGCAGGTATGTTTACCCCTCATTTAAATATCATCTCACAACTTTTCACGAGCAGAAAGTGACGGTTGAACCGACGTTTCTCGTCGCAGGACTGGATCATCGCGCCGGAGGGCTACGCGGCGTACTTCTGCGAGGGGGAATGCGCCTTCCCTCTCAACTCCTACATGAACGCCACCAATCACGCCATCGTGCAAACTCTGGTAAGTCACCCCCCCACCCCCCGTCTCGTCTCGTCTCGTCCCCGACGACAGGTGTTTTTCTCACTGCGAGGATTCATTTTCCCGCCTCTTTTTCCCGCCAGGTGCACTTCATCAACCCGGACACGGTGCCCAAGCCGTGCTGCGCGCCCACGCAGCTCCACGGCATCTCGGTGCTCTACTTCGACGACAGCTCCAACGTCATCCTCAAGAAGTATCGCAACATGGTGGTCAGAGCGTGTGGCTGCCACTGACCCCCCCCCACCCCAAACACACACACACACACACACACACACACACACACACACACACACACACACACACACACACACACACCTCTTGCTGTGAGTTCTACAAATTGGGGGAGGCGGCCAGAGACGCCCGGCGGGTCGCCAGGGGGCTCGTCGGCCTCAGAGCCGGCTTTAAATAATCTGGATTCAGTTTTTTTTTCAAAAATATATTTTTTATGAGCAGCAGCTGAGCCTCGATGCAGCGCTCACCACAAACCAAACAGAACTATTGGTACCAGAGAAAGGTCGAACAAAGGGCTTTCTTTAGCTTTTTCGACTTCAGGAAAGGAGTTTACTGAAAGGACGACGCCGAGCCCCGTGGAGCAACTTCAGAGACTCAGACGGAACATCGGGAGGTTACTATCGACACATCTCTCTCTCTCTCTCTCTCTCTCTCTCTCTCTCTCTCTCTCTCTCTCTGCGTTTTCATCCAGGCTCTGACCATGAAAGCATCAGAATATTAAAAAAAAACACTGCCTGGGTGGACATGTGCGTTTAGGGAACCGATTCCACGGCTCAAACATCTTCATCTTTTCCCGTTTTGGACCCAATGGTGCCGAACCGGTTGTTCAGCGCCGGCCGATCGGGACGCCACTCAGGACGCCGACTGGCAGCGTGGGTCCGAATGGCGCCGGAGACCGCTCACATAGCGGCGTGACGCCTAGTCGGACCCTCCGGTGCTCTTGGACCGCCGCGATCCGATGGAGGACGTTCAGGTTCAAGCTAATAAATGGAAACTGTAGAAACAAACAGCCGGCGTGTGTTTTCACCTCATGTGACCTCAGGGGTCGTCGCACGCTCCTCACCTCGCCGGGCGTGTGAACGCAACGCTCCGGTAAAGCGCTCGCGGGTTTTTGGACATCGATGCAGAAACGATGCAGAAACTCGACAATGTGTTTTATTGGAGCCGTGAGAGAGAAACAACTGCTGTTTTTTTGCGAGGTCACGGCGCCCTCGTCGTGACATCACGGCGGAGCCCACATGGTTTGCATTTCATCTTTTGTACAATTTTAATTAGGTTTTTTTCTTTTTAATAGAGTGTGATGGAAATCGCACCGCACACACACACACACACACACACACACACACACATCTGGGCTTTTCTTAAGAGTGGCTTATGGCGATAACGATGAGTCAGCCATTTGGGAAACAAGGAGCAAAGCGGCGATATGGACCGCGACAAGCAACCAGAGGCGTCCACATTCACGGAGACGCTGCGCATCACGACAGATTAACACATGAGCCGTCACTTTAAATAGAAAATAGAGGTAGAAGCGTAGAAAAAAAAGGAAAGCGCGCTCCCGGTGACGCAATCGGGGTGGCGATGATTGTCGATGTGGAAACTCTCAGGAATTAAAATGCAGTCGCTCCTTCGTTAACGATCAGAAAAGAAGACTTACGTAATCCGAGGGAGAGAAGTTTAGACGAGGTGGAGGACCTGAGGGAGTTTTCATCTTCTGACTATGAGGAATGTCATAGTTAAAAGTATAAAGATATAGCTAATTATCCCTAAACTGAGGCATATCTTTTGTTCTTTACCCAGAGAAACTTCTTCCTCACTCTGTGTGGGGGCAGACTGATAATTTACTATTTTAGTTAGTTTAAGATATTTGTTTTACAAAGGCTGCTTTATTTCATTAATTAATTTGTTTTCGGGGGTTTTGTAGTTTTTACCATATTTTCAGAATATTTTCAGCTGCGTATTAATACTAATTGTGTGTTCCGATATGTTATGTCAACCATCAGGTTTTATACTTTAAAAAATCTGATTTATTCACAAGATAAAATACCACTTGCCTTTTAACACTTGATAGAAAAACACGAACGGCGTCTTATCATTAAGAATTTTAGAATATTTAAATGACGTGCACTATTTATCTCAAATGCAGTCGTTCCTTCGTTAACGATCAGAAAAGAAGTCTTACGTAATCCGAGGGAGAGAAGTTTAGACGAGGTGGAGGACCTGAGGGAGTTTTCTTCTTCTGTGCTTCTCGAACACTTTGAACGCCAAATAAAATCATTTGAACCTCCGAGAGCTTCCTCACATCCTCTGTCACTAGAAACAGCTTCCCAAAAACAAAACAAAACATCCCTAAAAGCAGACTTAGTGATGTTTAACTCGACTCAGACTCTCAGCGTGGGATCCCTGACTCGTTCTGACAGATGTGCTAAAATAAGTTTACCCTTATGTCAGAATCCTGAGAGTTCATCTTATCCTCTTTAGTTTTTTACTCCTTATGTACGATTGGAAGGAGAAGAAAAAAAAACACAGTCAAGCACATGAATATGATTCAGGGGCGGAGCAGTGCCTCCTGCGGACCGCTGGCCCCGCCCCCTTCTTCGGCCCCCCGGCCGGCGACGCCTTCGGGGACTCGGACCCTCCCTCACCGGGCGAGTTTTTTTGGGGGGGCTCCTGGGTGGCCGGCGATGGAGGCCGGGAGGCGGAGACGGGGGTGAGCGCCAGGCAGACGTCGCCCACGCTGAGCTGGCGGCAACGCAGCCCACAGAGGCGGGCGGTCCTCTGGGGCCGGCAGGAGGACCAGCCGGACCCCCGCACGAAGAACGGGTACTCCACGTAGACGTCCACCAGCTCCTGGGGGAGGAAACACACACACACACACACACACACACACACACACACACACACTTAGCAAGCTTAGACAATGCAGTTGCCTCACTCGCAAACTAGGGGGCGCTGCTGCTCGGAGAATCCTTTTTTAATTCCTTTCATGGCTGCTTATCTGAGGCGTTCAAGAGCTTCAATAGAAACATTTGATTGATAATCTTTTTGCATATTTGAGATAATAGTGGTTCATAATCTCACCACATGCCGAACACAGTTTAGTCAAGGTCCTGCTGTAATGATTAAAGTATATTTAGTTAGATTTAAAGGATTAAAGATGGATGAGTACCATTTATTATTATTTTATCACTTTTGTGATATCCTTTTAGAACTCAAATGTTCTGACAGAATTTTTTGAAAATGGAGGCGTGGTAGTATGCTTTTTAAAAATACTATGACCATGAGGAATGTATAGTTAAAAGTATAAAGATATAGCTAATTATCCCTAAACTGAGGCATATCTTTTGTTCTTTACCCAGAGAAACTTCTTCCTCACTCTGTGTGGGGGCAGAATGATAGTTTACTATTTTAGTTAATTTGAGATATATTTGTTTACAAAGGCTGCTTTATTTAATTAATTAATTTGTTTTCGGGGTTTTGTAGTTTTTAGCATATATTCCGAATATTTTCAGCTGCGTATTAATACTAATTGTGTGCCGATATGTTATTTCCCCATGCTCATTATCACTTAGTTTGCATAACTTATGTATTTATGCATCATGCAACGGAGGTCTACAGGTTTTATACTTTAAAAAATCAGATTTATTACAATATAAAATACCACTTGCCTTTTAACACATGATAGAAAAACACTAACGTCTTCATATCATTAATAATTTTAGAATATTTGAAGTAGGTGCACTATTTATGTAAACCTCATTCAATCAGTATTTAAATGTTAAAGAAGGTCCAGCCCCTCCCATGTGGTCCAGACGCATCATTTGGGAGATACACACACAGTAATGCATGTTACCTGGGACTGCTGGTCGTGGAGCAGGATGAGGAGGCGCGAGACGGAGCAGGAGGAGGAGGAAGAGGAGGAAGAGGAGGAGGGGGCTGAAGGGGTGATGCTCTGCACCGTGCAGCAGCTCAGGCGCAGGTCGGGACACGCCAGCGCTCCCAGCAGGAAGTCCTCCGTCTGCAGCTGCTCCACCCTCCTCAGCCGCCCGTCCCGGAGCTCGATCAGGGAGCCCGCCACAAAGTGAGGCAGCAGCCAGGGGAAACGGTTCGAGGAGGAAGAGGAGGAGGAGGAGGAGGAGGAGGAGGGAGAAGCCCGCTCAGAAGACGGGAGACCAGAAGGAACTCCGACGGAGGAACGTCCAGGAGCGTGACGCTCGAGCTCCTCGCGCGGGGGTGACGGAGGCCTCGCCTTCTCCACCCTGGCGAGGTGCTCCGCCCTTCTGTCTCTCCTCCTCGCGTACGGACACCTGTTCCCTCCGTCACCCGGCCTCTCCGGGTCCGAGCCGCCGTCCCTGGACTCCCAGCCGCGCCCTCCGCTCGCCCTCTGGACAACGCCCCCGGCGACCAGGGAGACGGGGACGAATCTGGAGGGGATGTGCGGGCGGCCCGGGCGGAGCGGCGCGGCGGTGCCGGGCAGGTGGCCGTGGTGCCGGTAGGGCGCGGGGAAGGCCCATCCGGGGGGCAGGGGGGGGTGGAGCGGTCTCCACTCGGCCCAGCCGTCGCCGCGGTGATGGTGATCCCTGAATGCGGAGAGGTCGTGAGGTCTGGACCCGGCGGACGGGTGGGTCTGGGTCCAGGGCTGGTGGAGCGCGGGAACCCGCCTCGGTACCGGCTGGAACGGGTCCGCGGGCCTCGTCTTACTCTCACCGGGGCTCCGGTACGGGTAGGGCGCCTTGAACGTGGCAGCGTCACACTGATGATGCTGATGGTGCTGATGCTGCTGATGGTGCTGATGGTGCTGATGCTGCGATGGCGAGCCCGGCCTTTGGTCCCTCTTTTTGAGCGGGAGTTTGTCCCGGTCCGGGACGAGGGCCGGGACCGGCGTGAAGCTCATTGGCTCTCGCTGCCCGTCACTCACTCACAGCGGCACCGCATGGCCTCCGAGGCCAGGGGGAGGGGGGGGGGGGGCGCTACGCGATCACGTGACACAGGCTCAAGGCTGCAGGGCGGCGA
>CM070109.1:21983513-22058513 GCA_036178185.1 Liparis tanakae | reverse complement strand
ACCATGCACACACATTCTCACACACACACACACTCTCACACACACACACACATACTCACACAAACCACTTATACATACTCTCTCACACACACACACACATACACACACACACACACATTCACGCAAACATACACACATGTATTCAGTGTCAAAATAATGTCAAATAAGGAATGATAGAGTTTTTATTTATTCATGATGGATATCAAATGTATTGCTCCATGAGATGTGTGTGTGTGTGTGTGTGTGTGTGTGTGTGTGTATGTGTATGTGTGTATGTGCCAACAATCAGACAGGAATGTTGAATCATCCCCTTGAGTAATATACCACTAATAGCAAGAGAATAGGTCACACAGGGAAACAAGGATGCACACACACACACACACACACACACACACACACACACACACACTGAGGCAGCCTTGGACTGGGGCCACCAGACAAAGATCTCTTATTTCTAATGGGATTGTGCCGCCTGCAGATCTCATCGACCGGCTGCGGCTCGTTCCCACGATACGATACGACCCGGACCGATCCGACCCGGTGAGATCACGTTCTGATTTCACCGGGGCTGGACGGGATCCGGGCTGCGACTCCGCAGAAAGACGCGCCCCATCTGTTGCTCTGCCGTCCGCCCTGTCACATTGTGATCGTGGTGGGACTGTGAGAGCGGACCGCCAGCTGCTGAGAGCAGGGTGCCTATATGTCCTTCATGTATTCTTAGCGCTGTCGCCTTTGACTTGACCCAGATAGGAATCAGGAGAGTATTCTGTTTGATGAGCTAATGTGTGAGGTTAAAGCTCACCACATATAGCGCCTGTCTCTGATGGATCGCCCTCTGAGGATCCATCAGGATGCAGCGGTGACCCTCATGGGGGCTTCATGTCAGAGCCCAGGGGATACAAACAAGACCTCATTGAACATCTTCTTTTATATTTATACCTCCATGACTCACCAACACCCATTTATTCTGAATTAACACTTTGGACCGTTGGCCTTGTTCCCCGTTGACGTCGGTAACATGCCGAGTGGAGCGAAGCTGGAAATATATGTTATCTGTTTAAGAAAAAGAAAAGAAAAGGTGATTGTTTTATCGGATCAGTTATCGTTTGATGATGCATCAAATCTTTTCAACATGGCGTGGCAGTTTAAATGCACGTCTGCGTTGCCAAAGTGGAAGAAATCGAGAAATCAGTTTCACCGTGGGAAAAAAGAAAACGCCCATTGACGGATTTATCTAAAGCTTCTGATTATTGCACTTCCTCTTCCGGTGAGATCAGTGTTCTTATTGTTCATTTCCACATATCAGAGGAGCTCCGGTAGCTTTGTCGCCTCAGAACTCAGACACAGAGAAACATTAAGATGGATTCTCCTTGAATCATCTTCAATATTTACGCTTTTTTTACCTCCGTTTTTGGTCTCCACCAGCTGAGTGTACCTGGTTCTTTGTTGCTGTGTTCAGCAGCTAGTTGGTACCTTTGTCAGATTGGTGCTCTATAGTGGATTTCTATACAGATACCTGCTTCATTTGGCAGAAATCAACTCTTTGGGAGAGTTGGACCAAAACACGGGAGCTTAGAGACAATAAAACGCTTTGAAGACGTCCGGTAACCACGACGACGGACCACTTTCACGTTTCATATTCATCGTTATCGTACAATGATTTATTACGGCAGCTTTAAATGACGCTTTTATTTGATTTAATTTACACATTTCTGTAATAAAAATTGAAGAAAACATTACTTCCCAGACTAAATACATACAGCACACAGTGTGGACGAGAAAAACATTCAGAGCTTCATGTTGGAAAATAAAGAAATTAAAACAATAACGGGTGAATAATATAGAAGGCGGATTCCTTTAACACTTAATAATGCTTACAAATCTCGGAAAAGCATGAAGACAATACACAGATTATTCTATTATTAACAGTCCTGTGTGGCTAAATATATATGACATGTGTGTTTGTGTATTATGATTATATTAGCTGTGGGAAGACGGCTGTTCTATGGTTCCCATCAGTTTTAGGGTCCTCAGCAGATCTATCTGCAACAGATCTATCTGCTGCAGATAGATCTGCTGCTCGTTTTTTCCTGATAATGATGTGCGGTTTGTTCACGAGGATTAAAACAATGCAAAAGATGAAAAAATTGTGGGAATTTAAAGCTGCCCCATAATCAATATGTTTATATTAAACGCCTGGGTGGGTGTGCAAGGGGGAAATAAAAAGTAGAATCAAATTAAAAATCATCAAAATATTAAAGACGTACAATTATAGGGCAGTCACAGCCTATTTATTACGTTTCCTACAATGCAATGGAGAAAAATAAATAATAAAAAACTTCTTGAAGAAGGTTTATTCATGAAACACTACAGTGATATAAACAATAGTGGTTAGAACTGGTCGTCCGTTGACATATATATATATATATATATATATATATATATATATATTAAAAAAACAAAATCCAGTTATTTTGTATATTTATATAACATAGAAAAACAGATAAACCCCAAAGCATGAAGTCAGAATTATTCCAGGAGACACATTTGAGAGATTATAGTTGAGGTGTAATCTCACAGCTGATCCGGGGTCAGCAGTGTGTGTGAGCGCTGCGCCTGACGGAGAGAGGACGCTCCCGGCCGACCCTTCACGAGATAATCTCAACGTTGGCGCGTAATTACAGATTTTTGTCGTCGGCGTCGGCGCTCCAGCTGCACGTTCCTCTTTTACTGAAACAACCAGGACAAACCAATCAACAGCATTTCATTCTCAAGGTCAAAAGGTCAAATCCATCTTTATTGTCATTTGTTCCATTTGTGGAAAAAAGTAAGTTTCTCTCTTGTCCAACATGAAGTGTTTGTAATCATAAGAATAGTAATAAAGTAATAAAGTGGAAAACAGCCAACAACAATAACAACAAAGAACATTTAGACAACATATAGATTATAAATTAAGAACTATAAAACAACGTTACGTCTGTATTATAGTAACATTCAGACATACAAGTGTTTAAGAGGAGTGGGAGGGAGTTCAGCTTCCTGCCTGATGATGATGATGATGATGATGATGATGATGATGATGATGATGAGGATGATGATGATGATATGATAAGATAAGATAAGATAAGATAAGATATTAATTTATTAGTCCCACAGTGGGGACATTTCAGGATCACAGCAGTAGGTGTACATTAGAGCATTAATACAAATAAAAGATACAAATAAAAACACAAAACACAATACTAAATACTAAAATACAAAATACTAATACTACTACTAAAATACAAAATACTAATTCAAAATGACTAATACTAAATACTAAATTACTAAATACTAAATACTAATACTAAAATACTAAATACTACAAGGGGAAAACAAAGTAAAGTGTTGAGTAAAGTATTGAGTTGATGATGATGATGATGATGATGATGATGATGATGATGACGATGATGATGATGATGATGATGATGATGATGATGATGATGATGATGATGATATGATGAGCCTCCAGGTAGAGAGAGCAGTTTAATTACACGTATTTATCATCATTATTAACTGCGTGGCTCGCTTCAATAATGCCCCACGTTGCTCTTACTCCATATCGTTTGTTGGTAGTCAGTCTGGACGGCGCTCCGCTCCGTGGGAAACGACCCTGACCTACAAACGGACCCTGTTGTCCCCCCGGCGGTGCGGAGGGAACCGGGTCAACAGTGATGTCATTGTTGTCCTGACTGGGCTGATGTGGGGCTGGAGGCTGCAGACAGACCTCATGTGCACACGACAACTCGCGCGTGCACACGCCGAGATGCAGGCGCACATCCACCGCCGCCATGAATTATTCACGGGCCCTTAAAACCGCAAGGCCCGGGTAAGTGTTTGGGTCTTTGGAGAGGAGACCGGGAATTTTCTTTTTTTTTTAATAGGAACTCAAAATAAAAGTGTGTATCGCCGGCCGTCTCGTACGAGGCCGCTCCACTTTGGGAAGCTCAAAGCGCCGGGTGCTCTGGGAAATGAGGAAAAAGGCACAAAGCAATGTGAAGGAAGCACTAGGAAATATAAAAAAAACAAGTGTAATATAGGATGGAGCCGGGAAGTGGTGGTGTTAGGGATTAATTAGCCCGCCTCGTAGATGATGGCACCTCTGCTCGACCGTTCTTCACCGAAACCGATCCGCTAACGGCCGATGAAGACAGTTTATAGCCCGCCGCTGTCGTTACGCCGGAAGGTATTCAGTAAAAGACTCTCGGTAAAAATAACGAGAGATCCTCTTTAACTAACTCTGTTCCCCCTCTCCATCTCTGTAGCCCACCCCCTTGCGTTGACTCACTTTGGGCGAACCTCTTTCCCCATCAATCTCGTCTTCTTTAAAGACATCCTCTACGTTTTTAGCCCTCCTTTAAGTGTTCCTGTCCTCCTTCACCTTTCCTCCTTCCCTCTTATTGCTGCCTTCCTGTGTTTACAGCCACTAGCTCGCTTTTTTTGCACCTCTCTCTCTCTCTCTCTCTCTCTCTATCTCTCTCTCTCTCTCTCCATCATAAATAAGACCCCTCAGACAGAGAGTGCCTGTTCGTCGTGGCCTCAGCCAAAACCAGTGTCACTCCAGCAGGTGGTTTATGTCTCAACCAGTCAATAAACCGGCGAGATATTGGAGGGAGACACAGAGGGAGAAGAAGAACAATGGAAGACAAAATACAACAACTTACTCATAAATAGTTTTTTTTTTTATTGTAAAAAAAATCCATTAAATGACATTTAATTATTCACATGTTTGATTTGAACATTCATTTATTTCAGAATTTATGGATGCCATTTCTTTCATATTCACACATTGTGGCTGAGGCCACACAGGGAAGCGTGTGACATCACCACAGCCTTTTAAGCAGGGATGACCTCATCCGTTTTGACAAGGAAACCACTTCTTAGGGAACAAAAGGCCTGGGATTGGATATAATATAATATGCTCCAGCCACACTAATATGTTTCCGTTTTTTAAAACAGAAATGATCTGCGTCCACACAGCGTTTCATTATCGTTTCCGAGATGACAGTCAGGACGTGACCCCGGAGTCTTCGAACGTGTCCGTCCTCGGGAGCGGTTTCCATAATTCGAAGCAAAAAAAAGGTAACATAGGAGTTATAGATACATTGAGACAGAAAGGAACCTAATTGTTAGCATTTGAATGGCTCTTATTATGGTACTTTTGTAGTTCGACTATGTTGAGGAAATGTTACTTTCTGTATTCTTGTTGTTCTTAGTTTGTACTCTAGGTTGAAATGCACTTATTGTAAGTTGCTTTGGATAAAAGCGTCTGCTAAATGACATGTCATGTAATGTAACGTAATTTGTGTGTCTATTATGGTATAATATAGATGGATAGTCAAGCTGAAGACACTAGAGGATGACGCATTTTATCTGAAGGAGAAGGAATTTAACAAGCAGTTCGGATGGATTCACCCATGGCTGAATCCAAAGCGGTTTCCTGTAAATGGTGTTTAAGGAGGCCAGTCCCGTCCCCTTACATCCGAGCTTTTGTCCGGCTGTGAATGGACTCTTTCTCTCTCTGCCTCCTGACTGTCGGATCTGGGCTCGTCTTTCTGTGGAGAGGCAGACTGGCTCTGCCTGTCTCCATCCGTCTGTCTGTTCCAGTCATTCTGCATGTCCAACTGGGTCTGAACCAGGGCCGGGCGGGTCCGATACTGGCCCACCTCCATCACCGACCGGACCCCCCTCTGGCATCGCCGGTCCCACTATATTCAATGCATCACATAAAATGTTAAATACTTAAAGCTTTAATAAATTAAGTACACAAATAGGACACACATCTCCCTCAGAGGGAGAAACAAGACAAGACATTCAGAAAGAAAGAAAGAATGTTTAAGACAAAGAAGGATACCTAGACACAAATATATAAGATAAGATAAGATATTCATTTATTAGTCCCACAGTGGGGAAAATTCAGGATCACAGCAGTATTAGAGCATTAATAAAAATAAAAGATAAAAATAAAAACACAATACTAAAATACTAATACTACTATTAAAATACTAAATACTAAATAATATATAATAATTATATATATATATAATATATAATAAATATAATATACAGAAAAAGACAACAAAGAGAGACAGAGGAAAAGAAGACAAACAGGAACAACGACCCAAAGAGACAGAAAGACGGGAAAAGGAACGACAGGAGGGGAAAAGCACAGAAAGGAAGACAGAAAGAGAGACAGAAAAAGGGAGTAAGAAGAGAAACAGAAAGACATACAGAAAGAAAGATGAAGAACAAATTGATGAGGAAAGAATAGATGGAAAGGCTAAAAAAGATCAAATAATGAAATTAAGGCATAAAGACAATAATTACATTTTAAAAATCCCATGCCCTTCAGGCGTCTTGTGGCGTGAGACCAAAGACTTTGGGGCGTTAGCGGACGGTTCCATCTCTTCAAGGCTGCTCCAAGGCCTTTCTCGTGAAAGACGTATTCCCCGTGTGAGCGGTTGCACTAATCAGAGGTCACCGGGGTCGCCCGACGCCAGGGAAGCCGCATCGATCGGTGTGATCCCACGGAAAAAAAAGCAGCGGATAAGGAAGCAAAATCAATGCGAGGATATGCATCCGTAGCTAACCTTTAGCTCGCCACGGGCCTCAGCCTTTAAGTGGAGGCAATCAATGCTGCGATCGATCAGTGTTTAACTGGGGGTGGGACTACAGGATAAATCTGTGCCAACCTGTAGCATGCAATGTAAAAAGCCCAAACAATGTATTTCCCGTCTACCCGTCTTTGGAGAAGCAAAAAGAGGATAGTCCTTCATCCGGTGTTTTGTCCTCGCTCGGTCACCTTGAAACAAGGAGGTCTATTCATCCGGACGAACAAATTCAGACCGGCAGCTCCTGATCGTGACTGACGTCTTGCTTTGTCAGCGCGGCTTCCCTCTCGCTTCCCAAAGAGACAATACGATGGTTTCTGATGGTGCAGCAGTGCAAGAAAAAGGAAAACGCGCCACGCGCCGTCCTCCGACGTCTATCTGTGAGGAGCAGTCGTCCCATGTGACCCGGCCGCACGCACAGACTCTCACCTCATTGCATCACTTTAATCACACCGCCTCCCACATGGACTGTGTGTGTGTGTGTGTGTGTGTGTCTGCTCTGTGAAGAGCAGTAGTGGAAATGACTCCAAGAGAGTGAAGTGTGAAGCCAGTTTGACACATTCAGAGTCTGTGCCCGGGTTTCCAGAGGGAGACGCTCCAAATCTGAGGCTTTGCCTCAAGAGATGTCACTCGAGTCGGCGTCAGTTGGAAGATGTGGGGATGTGGAGTTTGGAAAGAAGTGAGCTTTAAATAATATATTTAAATATCCGACTAGATTGTCAATGATCGAGGTGAATTGTGGGTAATGGAGGCACAAGGTTGTGAAAAGGGCATCGAGTTTGATCCTTTTCTTTGTTTTTGACTCCTACAAAGTTCTAGAAGTGCAATGCTAAAAGTCTTTTAAGCTTTTAGAAAAATAATCTGTGATGATGTGATGGAGATGATCCCATTAGTATCTCTCAATAGCATCTCAGTCTTTGCTACACTAATTTTTGACCATTTCTGATTGATTTCGTGCAAAGCCTCAAACCTTAAGAGACGCTTGATCTTTGTTGGATGTTCTGCTCTTTGAAATTTGCTATGCATTCGACGTGCAGTAGAAGGAAATCAACGTTTTGGTTCGTGAGGAAGATGAAGAGGACGAGGATGAATTGGTCGACAATCTGGTCGACAGGCCAGAGAAAGTCATAAGATGGTTTATGAGAGAATTTTATATAAACACGATTGACACGATCAAGCTAACAATCTTGTTTTGATCACTGACAATCCATCCATCGACCGGATCGTCTGTCAATACACGAGACACTTTGTCCGTCTGTTGTTTCAGCTCAATAGTTTGAACCGAACACATGTACGCTATGATAACCGTGGCGGGGCAGATGTTGCCCGTTTGCTTGTAGATTTTTGTGTTTCCCGTCTTTGGGGAATCCCCGTCTCTATTTCCCGGGTTGCGTCTCCCGCGTACTGTGAGTCCATTGGTGCAGCCAGCCGGTTCCACCCTGGGCTTTGAGATGTCCTCTACTTCTCTCCCCGTCCAAAGCTGTCTGCCGGTCTGCTCCCTGCACCCAGGAGGCCGGCCGTCAAACGGGGCCGAGCAGAGCGGCAGTGACAGGCGAGTATCCCGGGGAGGACCGCGCCGACACGGCGCTCCGAGGATCGCGACCTGTCGCTGCTTTGAAGGCAACTTTGCAGCTTTATCCGGACCGCAGCGGTCATTAAGTTATGTCATTCCCAGTTTAGACACGGCTGGAGCGCCTCGTCCAGTTAACTCAATCCCGGACTGCAGTTTGTAATCGCTCCTCAAAACTCCGACACAGCTCTATTGACTTCTGCAGCACAACGGTTTTAAGCTAAAAATGCACTTTACATCCAGAAAGGCGCGCTCAGCAGATCTCCGCCTGGTCTGCAACGACAACAATGTGTGATTGGAGGAATACAACCAGTGTGAAGACATGTTCAGGGCGAGCTGGTCAGTGTGTGCACACCGCTAATCCCGTTAGCCGATATCCAAACTAAACGTACAAATAAACTACAACAGCAAAAGTGAGTCGAAGGGTACTCGGTAGTTGCGTTAGCCAACCGTGTCCAATGACAGAAAATAAAACGTAATAAAAAGGTATTTTGAGAAATTGTGAGTCACACCAACAACGAGAGAGCATGCAGCTATAACAACAATAGTGTGTCGTATTCTGCAGCAGGATCCTAGGTTAGCTAGGTTAGCCGCTGACTCAGAGGTAGTCCCGTTAGCTGTAATCCAAACTAAACGTAAAACAAACTATAACAGTAAAAGTAAGTCGAAGGGTACTCGGTAGTTGCGTTAGCCAACCGCGTCATAAACTGTTTCCTCCAGCACGTGTCATAGCTAACGGTAGGCTACCGAGTTAAGAGTGGTGAGTGAGGGGTAAGCAGGCGGTCAATGACAGCAAATAAAACATGTAATAAAAAGTGCTTTGAGAAATTGTGAGTCACACCAACTATCACAAAAATATTGTCTAGTATTCTGCAGCAGGATGCCAGATTAGCCAAATTAGCCAGATGGGCCACGGACAGACTCAGAGGTGAACATGCGTGGACATGCCGGTAGTCCCGTTAGCTGCTATCCAAACTAAACGTAAAGAAAACCCAGTAAAAGTGAGTCGAAGGGCACTCGGTAGTTGCGTTAGCCAAGAGCGTCCGATACTGTGTTGAGTGAGGGTTAAGCAGGCGGTCACTGACAGTAAATAAAACATGTAATAAAAAGTTATTTGGATAAATTGTGAGTCACACCAACCGTAACAAAAATATTGTGTAGTTTTCTGCAGCAGGATGCCAGATTAGTCAGATTAGTCCGCGGACAGACACAGAGGTGCACATGACGAACACACCGCCTCTCTCCAGGATGCTGGAGATAAAAGACTGAACAGTGTGTCCGTGTATACTCTGATCATGTGCATTAGTTGCTTTTCATGCCGAATGATACATAAGAAGAGTGATATATCCCATGTCTGTAAGGTAAATATGAAGCTGCAGCCAGGGCATGCTAAATTTAGCTTAGCACAAAAAATGTAAACAGGGGGAAACTGCTATCTTGGTTCTTTCCACCTACCAAACCCTCCAAGACTCATTCGTTAACAAGTCACACTTAAAAAAGGATCTACTTAGCGGTTTAAAGCGTGGAGTGAGTCACCGGGGAAGAAGAGAGCACTCATGGTGTCAGACATTCACAGTCCGGCCCTCTCCTCCTTCCTCTTGCCGTCACACTGCTGCAGTCCACCCATCCACTCGCACGCATCGGACTTGCACTCAGCTTTATTGCACTGATGCTGATGAGGGGGGAAAACGGGGCCGTGTGGTATCTCTGACAAGATTAACTCAAGTAAAGGACGTGGCAGCTTGCTTTTGCAAATCTGTGGATCTGTAGACTTTTAATAAACGTGCAGGCGATAGCAGCGTGGATGTTTTTGCAAGCTTGCTTTATCAGCGTCTTGATGAAAGACAAAAAAAAACAGCTTGTCAGTGGAAGTTTATGGGAAAATAAAAATAGCTGATGAACGATATTGTTTCATAATTGAAATATACCTGACCCACCTTTCATTACCTCTCCATAAATTACATACAAAAGGGATTCTGCCTCCTAAAATCCTCACTCACAGCTCAATGGCGCCCCCTTCTGGCTGCCAACATTTGACCCCTGAGTGACTATAAAATGGGTCTCAGACTATCTGTCATATTACGTAACCCCATGTTATCTCGCTGTCAGGCACTCTCACATCCAGAGATTTAAAAAAAATCTCCTTGTATGGTGCTTGATTGGATGGCAGCTCCCTGGTATCAGATGCTAGACTTTTTCCCCGAGCTGGTTTCTAACTTCACGTCCTTCCTGTCGCTCGATGTCCAGCGGAGGCCGAGCGAGGCCCGAGGCTCCCGGAGGTGGACGCGGCGCAGCAGCTGAAGCTGAGGGAGCGGCAGCGTTTCTTCGAGGAGGTCTTCCAGCACGACGTGGACGCCTACCTGTCCTCGGCGCACCTGTGCATCCGAGACTACAAGAGGCGTGAGTGGGCACCTTTTTTTGTAAATATTAGATTACATTACATTACATGTCATTTAGCAGACGCTTTTATCCAAAGCGACTTACAATAAGTGCATTTCAACCTAGAGTACAAACTAAGAACAACAAGAATACAGAAAGTAACATTTCCTCAACATAGTCAAACTACAAAGTACCATAATAAGAGATATTTAAGAGCTATTAAAGTGCAAATCTGTTTTAATCCAGATATAGTCGGAAAAAATATCACATCCAGATAGAATATAATATAATAGAAATATACTTTATTAATCCCCAAGGGGAAATTTGTCGACACAGTAGCACCAATAAACTAAACACAATAAAATATAAATATAAGCAAGAAAGAAACAGTGACTGTGCATAAAGTATACAAAGTGAAATATAAAATACAAAATAAAATAAAATTATATATATATATATATATATATATATATATATATATATATATATATATATATATATATATATAAATGGGGAAGCGGTGAAATAATGTGCATATATATATTTAATTTAATTTAATTATATATATACACACAACATATATGCAAATACAGCAATGTAAAATTAAATTAAATATACATATGCACATTATTTCACCGCTTCCCCCTCTCCCGCAGCTCCAATTGGCAGCGTGTCGTCCATGGAGGTGAACGTGGACTTGCTGGACCAGATGGATCTGATAGACATCTCCGACCACGAGGCCTTGGATGTGTTCTTCAGCTGCGAGGGAGAAGACGGGGCGCTGACCCCCCCGCTGCCAGGTATGGAGAAAAAAAACAGAAAAGGAGGCGTGATTTTTGCGAGAAGCGTTGTGGAGTTTCATCCCTAACGATATTCTGTATCCGACTCGCAGTGCAAGGAATCAGCAACAACAACAACAACGACGACGATGAGGTCATCCGCAATGGGCTCTTTGGACACGTCCTCGAGGGTCTCGATGCCAAGTCCCGCATGTCCTCCACGTCTTCAAGCTCCTCCTCTGACAGCCAGACCAGCAATGCCAACGGAGGAGACGACGGGGAAACGCACACCGGCACGATCAAGCGGAGAGCCGTGCCTCCGGAGATAGAGAGGGTCAAAGGTCAGACTCCATCCTCGTAGGAAGGACCCTCCGCCTGCAGCGTGGGAGCAGACGCCTCGGACAGGGGGACCAAGAGTGGGCTTTGGGACGGGAAGAGGCCTCTCGGCCACACACACCGGCTCTCATAGCTGCTTTCAACCTTCACTTACACTTATGAATTGAGTCTGTTCTGGAGGTGGAGACTGTGGACTGTAAATATGGAGATTTATTAACTCTCACCATCTATGTTTTGGCATGTTTTTTGACAGATCTTGACAGATTTTCTGACCTCACAGGATTTCTTGTTGATAAACGATGCATTTTTGTACAGCACAAACACAATGATAATAAATTTGGTAATGATGATAATAAATTTGGCAACAACAAGGCTTCATACTGTTAACAATTCTGTATGTAAAAGCAATACATTGTCCTGCCGATGCAACGTTCATATGTTCTTAAATGAATCTCTAAACAGGGTTTCTTTGTCTTAACAATAAAGGAAGAGAGGCGCAATGTACTCACGCGTTTCTAATAATCAATACAACTGTTTCTGGTTATTTCTGAGATCGGCTGATTCCTCAGAAGCCTGATGGCGGAACAACCAGAGCCTGCAGGCCGTTCCGTGGAAAGCATGCACACAATGTTCACGTGCCGAGGCCTTAGAATCAACATCGAATCAAATGTAGGAAGAGTAAAAGGTTTTGCAGAACAGTTGTCCCAGTGATTTGAGGGCAGTGTGTATTTAACAGAAAAGATAATAAACCAAACTGTTGCTGTTTTTCTTTTTTTTGCGAGTTGCTTTAAAGAGCACCGGCTAATTCCACTTGTCCATTTCCTAAGAAACCATCACGAACACACAGTGACGTGTTGGAGGTAATGAACACACACACACACGTGTGGGTGTGTAAAGAAAAGGGGGCGGGGTCTCGTCTCCCTTAGCTCAAAGGAAAAGTCCTCGTTCACATTAGGAAGTACCAAACCATCGCCATGCTCTGCTTCTTCCTCCTGGTGAGTTATCAGATCTTTTAAAATGTTTATTAATATACCTATTACCTATTTTATAGGTGTGTTATTTCTGATATATTTCTGATGAAAGTGGGACACAATAAGATTTGAAATGAAAAAAACAACAATAATAATAATGATAATCAATATATTTTAATTTTTATAAACGTCAGTCACAACTTTTTAAATCTTGTTTTCTAGTCAATATTACTTTCCATCACTCTGCTGGTCTAAATTCAAGTTTCCTTGTGGGTTAATGTTTTTAAGTGAGCCAGTGGTGTATTATTATTTTTATTATTATTATTATTATTATTATTATTATTATTATTATTATTATTATTATTATTATCTTTATTTTAAAGGGACCATGTACAGTTAAAACATAAATGTCACCATTTGATGCTCTGTACCAGAGTGTAGCTACACAGCTAATGCAAATCTGTTGTCCCTTAACATTACTACAATAAAACAATAACAAACATGAAACAATAACACACATAAAACAATAAAAAACATACAACAATAGCAAACTATGACAGTTTATGTGGTAAGAAGAGAAAAAAATACATACAATGTCGAGCTACAGTACAGCAAATTAAAAGTAAGTAATACCTACTATTAAAAGTAAGTAATAAAAACCATTAAAGTAGACCTCTTTGATACAAGAAATCAAAATACGATATATATATATATATATATATATATATATATATATATATATATATATATATATATATATTCAAATCTTTTCCGCAGAAATTTCTTTTGAACTGGTTTCCCAACATAGCTGCACGCATCTTAAAAAACCCATCACTGCGAAATGGAGAGCCTTCAAGAAATAATGAACTGCGCCTTGAAAACAAACATTCCTCCTCAGAGGTTGCATAAGGAAGACTCCGTGCTTCAGGTGTGCTCGGCTGCTTGTCTTGCAGGTCGTTTCCTGCTCAGGTGCGACGTGCTCGGAGCTGCTGAGCCGCCACAAGAGGGGTTGGATCGTTGGCTCCTTCACTATCGAGGAGGGGCTTCACAGACCCTTCCCCTATGAGCTGGGCAAGGTGAGGAACCAGCCGGTCGGCAAATAGAGGGTTCAGCCAGACTAGACTCAAATACCGATTATCATGAATCAACAGATCTATTTAAAACACGTAGACTTAGTCTGTTGCTCTCCTGAAGATTTCTTCCTTTTTTACCCCGTGAAGGGTTGTTTTTCCTGATCTGATGTGAGGTTTTGGGGCAGGGATGTCTATGTGTACAGATTGTAACACACCCTGAGACACATTTCTAATTTGTGAAAAAGAGGCAATACAAATAAACTGAATTGAATTGTTATTTCATCAAGAACATGACTACATTGTTTCTTTCAGATAAATATCGAGCGGAGCTATCCAGTATACTTTGATCTTTTTGGGGAAGGAGTGGACGAGGAGCCAAAAGGAGTTCTCTCCATTCACAAGGAATCCGGCACCGTGTACGTGCACAGGGCCGTGGACTACGAGGAGCATGCAATGCTGATGGTTGGACTTCTGTAAAACATCTCGAAACATCTCGAAACACCTAAAAACATCTCGAAACATCTAAAAACATCTCGAAACATCTCGAAAAACATCTATTTTGAAACATCTCCAAACATCTTGAAAACTTCTAGAAAACACACCCTTTTCATATAACTGCAGTAACATTTGGCACGCTGATGCACAATCTGTCATATTGGCCGGGGCGTCGTTAGGTCTCTTTAAGGGGGGGCTTCGGTCAACCCAAAATGTTCTTCAGCTCCCCCAAATAATTTGGCATTATTGGCTTTGAAACTTCGTACAGCCGATGAGTTTAGCTCAAAGTAAAAGATGCACGGAGGGACCTGTAAGTCCAGGTAGTTACAGAATGTCGGTATGAGCGAAATTTGAAATACAACAAATATCTATCGACGTCCCTCTATTCGTTGCATAAATATATTAGTATTATATTTCCATTTAATGGTGTATTTGACACTGAAGTAGTTTATCTTCATCTCACTGATTGAGTCCAAATGAGCATAAAATATCACTATCACCCTGAATTTCTATCTCTAACAATGGATGTCCGGGGGCCCCCTCCAAAAAACAAATTGCCAAGCGCAAACATAACCAGTCATAACTCTCCCCATTTTTCATTCCGTAGCTGCAATTTGATGCCAGAAAGACCGATATGTCGATTGAAACCTCATTAAAAGTAGAGATCACCATATTGGACATCAACGACAACCCCCCGCTCTTCCAGAGGGATCTGTTTGACATCAGCGTTGGCGAGGAAACAACACAAGGTAAAGAAAGACTGTCATTTCCTCTCTCACAACGCCTAATACATGTACTTATTTTTTGTCATGTCCCAACAGGCTCACACCTCCTGACTGTCGTAGCCTTCGATAGAGACCAGAGAGGCTCGCCAAACTCAACGTTCCACTATGAAATCAAGTCTGTGGCTCCGAACACTCCGGACACAGAGTTTTTCATCGATGAGTCCGGATCGATTTCCTTCAAAGGGTGTTTGGACCACGAGGCAAGTGTCTGTGTACGGTACACGCCGTTCAGAGCGTCGCATCGTACCAGCTGTTCTCGCTCTGCAACGTCTTCACGTAGACTAAGAGAATGCAAATGTAATCAATCACACAACGTTTTGGGAACGCAAGATACACAGATCATTAGAGAAGGGAGGAGAAGACTAAACGTACAGGTTCTGTTGACAGGTGGCTGACGTGTTCACCGTGGTGGTGGAGGCCAAGGACCACGGGGACGTGGTCAGTCTGTCCAGTTCGACCACGGTTGTCATCCACGTGGAGGGCGGCAATAACCACATGCCGACCATCAGCGGACACACGGTGAGCCTGTTGGCCCGTTAGCAACGTCAACAACACAATGGCTTTAGCACACGGTTGTAGTCTTACATATTTGTTCCCACATAAATGCAATAATCCCAACTTTAATCTCTGATTTTGATGGACAGTACATGTCAGATTTGACATATTGCCGTTTCCCTTTCAAAATATGACAGGACATTGTGTTGGTCAAAACGTTAAACTTAAAAATTATATAATAAGAATAAAAGATCAAGCTTTAAAGCTTATACAGAATATACAGTTTTTTATTATTATTATATATATATTCAAATACTGTCTATAAAAAACAATGTAGGAGGTAAATAAATTGTTTCCAAAGCAGATCAAATTATAATTAGTATAATTATTAGTATAATTGTCTATATGGACTTATGAGCAAAGAACAAACAAAACAGATAAATGGGCAAAAAATACAATTTAAAACATGAAAAGATAATAAATGGAAGAGGAATTCATGCTGCAAATTAAAATTTTCATAATGGACTTTAAAAAACATAAAAGCTTTTCCAGTTTTACTTCCTCATGTCATTATTTTAGGGCACAAAGTGTTTTGCAAATGCTTTTATCAGTAATTCATTATATATAGTTGTTAAATAAAAAAAAAAAAAAAAAATTAAATCAGGAAGGAATATATCAACCCTGTATCATGAAAACTACTTTCTCCCAGAACTAAAACCAAATTGCACATTACCTTTTAATTCTGGGGGAACGCAATTTTCGTGATTCAGTGTCACTGAATCATAGTATCATGTATCGTAGATATAACCGATTTTTCAGTGCTATGTTAACTATTCAGTTTTTCCATTCAGTTTATTTGTATAGCCCATTTTCACAAATTATAAATGTGTCTCGGAGTGCTTTACAATCTGTACACATAGACATCCCTGACCTTTGACCTCACATCGGATCAGGAAAAACTCCCAAATAAACCTTCAGGGGGGGAAAAGGGAAGAACCCTTCAGGAGAGAACAGAGGAGGATCCCTCTCAGGATGGACAGAATAATAGATGTTAACCCAGATCATTTTTTACTTATATTTTCCCATCAACTCAGAGTAGTTGTAGGTGAAAAATGTTGGCTCTATTACCACAGGGTGTGTTCATACGTGATACTGGTCCTTTGGCATATTTCCTCCCCCTTACCTCCGCACCTTGGATTCGTACCGCAGGGATCCGGCAAAGTAAAAGAAGACGAGATCGGCAGCTCTCCTCTCCGGCTGCACGCTTCGGACGGAGACGCCCCGAACAGCCGTGGCTGGAGAGCCACGTACACCATCCAGGGCGACCCGGGGGGGGAGCACTTTGAAATCCAGACAGACCCAGACACCAATGATGGCATCCTGAGGGTCATAAAGGTAAGTGACGCTTCTCTGCATGCTCTACATTGCAGTGACACCCACCTCCTGTCTAGTGTGTACTTACTACATGCTTGTCGCGGTACGTCTGCCCGCGTGAAGACGTAACCACGGTGTCTCGTTTCAGCCTTTAGACTTCGAGGCGGGGGCGCGCGTGGAGCTGACCATTTCCGTGGAAAACGAGGCGCCGTATTCCTCCTGCAGGGTGACGGAGAAGACGCCCTCCGGCCTCTGGAAGGTCGACTCCGGCGCAGGCGACGGCGAGCCGCGCTCGGCGAAAGTCGTCATCGAAGTCGAGGACGCCAACGAAGCCCCGCGGTTCGGCGCCGCCGTCAAGGAGGCCGCGCTGGAGGAGAACGCACCCGTCGGCACCTGGGTGGAGAAGGTGACCGCCGTGGATCCCGACTCCGCTCACGCAGGACATTTTGTGTAAGAGTAAAAAAAGAGAATATATTACAAAGCCTGGTTATTTTTGAACAGATCTGGATAACAACCCGTACTATTTATCACTCGTTCTGACAAAAGTCCAGAGGCCGAGTTACAGGGGCGTATTAGGATTATTTTATGGGGGCTTCAAAAGTGACATTTCTCGTTAGCCGGGATTACAGCCGGGAGTTTAGCTCAAAGTAAATGATGCACGATCTGAGATTGTAAATCCAGGTAGTTACAGATTGTGGTTATCGGTACTTATTAATGGGTATTACCTGCCTACATTTAGGTTTACTTGAGGCAAATGAAAGGGAAGAGTTAGAAACTATCTCCATTGAGCGAGCAGATTCGAAATACAAGAAATCCAAAAGTAATATTTCTCGTTAGCCGGGATTACAGCCGGGAGTTTAGCTCAAAGTAAATGATGCACGAATTTAGATTGTAAGTCCAGGTAGTTACAGAATGTGGTTATCGGTAGTTATTAACGGTAGTTATTTAGGTTTACTTGAGGCAAATGAAAGGGAAGAGTTAGAAACTATCTCCATTGAGCGAGCAGATTCAAAATGCAAGAAATAACTATCGACATCGCTCTACTCTTTGCATTAATATTAAAGATATATTTGACACTGAACTAGTTCATCTTTATCTCAGTGATACTGTACAGATGAGCATAACATATCACCATGACCCTGGGCAAACATAGACGCTAATACCGCTCCCCTTGGGGTCTAGCCCCCCCTTTCTTTAAATCCTACGAACGCCCCTGCCTAGTTATAATATGTGGGAGGTTTAATCTGGGACGGCCGATAGTAAAAACAGCTTTTGTCCTCAGGTACAAGGTAGGAAGTGACCCTGCCGGTTGGGTGACGGTGGATCCTCAAACGGGAGACGTCACGACGGCCGAGACGCCGGACAGAGAATCTCCTCACGTCGTGAACGGCGTCTACTCCGTCGTGCTGCTCGCCGTGGACGACGGTAAAACTCAAAAAACCTTGCTCAACGGCACCGGCACAAACCAATTACTTGATATTTTTATGGTTGAGGGAAATGTTTCATTTCAATCTCTACTGCTTTGTAGCCATGCTCGACCAGACGAGTGTCCGATACTTTGAAGCAATCAAACTGACGATGGCGTTTGTGTATTTTATCTGATGTTGACTTGTGTTACCTTTGGGGTTAATTTGACCCCATTCCATGTTTGACGTCTCTAAAAATATGACTAACATTATTTTTTTTGCTTCATATTTCATGACTTTCCTAATTTATTGGGGACAACTGGGAAAACATAAAATTCATAAAATAATGATATGTTTTCACTGTCCTGAACCCAACTTGTACACATCGGTGTTCTTCGTGGTCAATTTGACCCCAGGCTGTTTTTCACTGTGTAAAACATATACGAAATATATTTTTTTATATATTTAAAGGGCTATTTAGGTCATCAACAAACAAACATAAAGTACCTCACACTTAAACAATATACATTTTAATAATTGTCTGGAGGTTTGTATTGCTGGGGTCAAAAATAGTAAAAGATGTTAGTACATTTGAAGGTAACAGGAGGGTTAAATACAAGTTGATTAATATCTGCAACATGAACCAACTCAAGCCAAAGAATCAAGCCAAAAATAGCCGAATAAACTCAGGCAATTCAAAATAAATCGTTTTCTCTCCATGGACAGGTAAGCCACCATCGACGGGTACGGCCACGCTGACGATCCACGTGACGGACAAGAACGACAACGTGCCTCAGCCGACGGTGGATTACGTTCACGTGTGTGTGTCCGACGGCCCGACCACCACCAACATCTCGGCCTTCGACCCGGACGAAAACCCCTTCGGGGGGCCTTTCACGTTTGAGCTGCTGGGCGACGTCAAGAGAAACTGGAAGCTGAACCCCTCATACGGTACGGAGTGGAATATTAGAGCGTGCATATGAACAAGAGCAAAGAGAATAACGTCTTCTTCTCGCAGGATACACGGCGGGCCTGGTGAAGGCGCCCGGCGCGTCGGCCGGCCTGTATACGATCGATCTGAAGATCTCCGACATGCAGGGAAAGTTCGCCGTCTACAGCCTCGGCGTGACGGCGTGCGACTGCTCCGTGACGTACGACTGCCGAAGCCGCGAGGCCACGAAAGCCGCCTCCGTCGCGATGGCCGTCGTGATGTTCGCCTCGCTGCTTTTACTCCCGCGTAAGAAATTGAATCGCCGCCCTTCGGTTAAGCGCCGAGAGGGACGCTCCCGCGCGGTCGCAATTCTGAGTTTGTGCGGTCTCCTCGCCGACAGTTGTGCTTCTGATGGCGGTCTTCTTCACCTGCAAAGAAGAGTCCATTGCTCTGGACATGGATTCATCTGGAGAAACCCTCCTGGTATCCAACACCGAGACACCGGGAACCGACTGCCAGGTCGCCGCTTTAAAACATCTGCAAACAAAATGTGATAGTTTTTTCCAGATTTGTGTTCATGCAAATATCGGTAACTGCCCCTCCCCCCCTCCTCCTCCCCCAGGTACCTAACAGTTTCCTGCCACTGTCCGTCGGTGAGAATCAACACAAAACTTCGACGACGGTGGGAAAAGATGCAAACTATGTTGACAGTTTTTAAAATTAAATAGCAATATTTTCCAGATTTTAACGAGGGTAAACGATGCAAATTGTTGACCAAGCTTTTTAATTAAATAGCAATATTTGAGATATTTACGAGGGTAAAAGATGCAAACTATATCGACAGTTTTTAAAATTATATAGCAATATTCTCCAGATTTTAACGAGGGTAAAAGATGCTAATTGTCGACCAGGTTATTTAATTAAATAGCAATATTTGAGATATTTACGAGGGTAAAAGATGCAAACTACGTCGACCAAGTTTTCAATTAAATTGCAATAATTTTCAAATATTGTTACGAGGGGCACAATGTTGTTCTTTCAAATCTTTTCTCACAGTTTGAAGATAACGTCCGTGTGTGAACTAGTCATCAACATTATCCGTTTATGTCACTCAACAGGTTTCAGGCACAACTTTGATCGAGCATTACTTGAGAGATTTCAGAGGGGAGAGTTCTTCCTACCTATTCAATGAGAACTGGAACCAGGTACCAAGCACTCATTGAAGGTCAAATATCAGCGATAACTGTGCATGCAAATAATTCATGTATCCCTCTTCATCATAGAAGACTTGGACAGCTAGAGCCTCTCAGGGCTTCCAGAGCAATCGACAGGTAGGCGGTTGCTCGAATCCTCATCGCTCATTACTTTGACGACGCACCTAAAGAAACTTACTTTAGTTTTATTTATTGTACAGATCGATGACACGGGCACAATGGATTTCGGCTACAAGACGAACTCGATCAAGAGAAGGGAAGCGGCTCTGCTCAGCATGCTGCGTGAGGTCGGTATCCGAGGCGCTGTTGAAGCATCCAGAAGGATCACGGGATGGTAAGACTTGTTTCTTTCCACCAATGCAGAAACTCTCCGGCCTGAAGACGGAAGAAGATCTACGAGAGTACCCGCCTCACCTCTACGCCGACGAGGGCGACTCGGGCACCGTCTCGGAGCTGGATAGCATCTCCATTTCTGACGAGGATTCGGTGGAGGAAGCGACGAAAGACTTGGGCCCCAACTTCAAGCAACTGGCGGCCATTTGCAGACGCCCATATACACAAAACGATGCTCAGACATGATTTGTTCTCGAGCGGTGAAACTAACGGGACATTTTGGAAACCATATATGGGCTGCGGTCGAAGAGTCTGAAGATGACCTCATTCCTAGGCACTTGACCTCTTTGGAATAAGTCATGCGGTCGGGGAACGATGGAGATTGAGATATGAAAAGACACAAACTACACTTTCACTACAAGATCATGATGAAACAAGAACTACAAGTGCAGATAATTCACCCCACGTATTCACACGACCCAAAACAGAAGTCCTTCATGTGCAATATTAAACTGTTTAATATCAATATTTCCTATGAGCATAATGTGGCTTTAAGTTTTTTGCTTTATACTGTTTCTCCCATTGAAGGCTCATCGTGCCCTCGCAAGTGTGGGACTGTCGATGGCACGGAAAGTATTCCATCATAAATATGGAGATTACGTTATTACGAAGGGTTGGCATATAGATGTGAAATATAGGTGGCCCATTATGAATGTTTATATCATAAATAATGAGTTAAATTGAAGCAGCATGTACATTTCTCCTCCTGCCATTTTTACAGATTAGAAGTGAATAAACTTAAAATAAAGAGAAATGGCTCACATAATCTACTCAGTCAGCAACATGAATCCCATTAGCTTATGACTGAAGGAGTTAGACGGTGAAAGATAAACAGTTTTATGGAAATGTTGAAGGCGCATCGTCTTCCTTAGGGATGGACCAGTGTATCCTTTGCTAGAGGATCCTAGGAAGGACGCATTGAAGTGCAGTTAGAGAGCTCTTATTATCCACTTTGACACCTTCGGGTCATTTCACTCGTCAGGAACCTCCCCAAGCCGCGCTGTGGTTTTGAGGTTGATGCGTCAGAGACTGAAGCCATTTGGTTAATTATATGGTATTTAATAGCAACTGTTACAAAGTCCTCCAGATTTTAATCTTACAAATAGGAACAAAATTAAGTAGAGCTGTCCTCCAAAAAGCAATTGGTTACATTTGGACAGCCAAGTAGACAGAAGAATGCAATATATTTAGCCCCCAAAAATCAAAATAAAACCTACTGTGTGTGCCTGCTGGCCGGTTCAAAAGACACATTCCACATTGCGTTTTACCAAGCCAACTGCAAATTAATAAATTTGCTTCCAGCATACAGCTGCTCGATTTAAAATAAATTCCTCTCCAATTTCATATAATGAAAAAATGCGAATTTGGGATCGAGGGAAACAAAATTAAAATAAATATCTTCGACTTAAATTGGGGGAGAGAAAAAAAAATATATAAAGGGGGAGGTACTTTTTTAAATAAGTAGAAAAACTACAATATTTACAGAAAAGGGTTAACAAAAAAAAGTGCCTTCACACCCTTCCACTTCCAATTTTGGGGAGGAGCTCGGCGGCGCTCTGCCCTCGGCGGCCCCGGCCCCTGAAGCCTCGGCCTCGCAGGAAGCGGCCGGGCACGCCAAACGTCTCCATGTTCATCTTCTTCTCCTCCGCCCAGGTGGTTCTCCTGCAGAAGCGCAACAACATTAAAAAGAATACATAAAAGGTTTATATTGTTGAGGATGACAAACCACTGAGGTGACAAATTAGATTAGAAAACTTTATTAATCCCCAGTGGGGAAACTGATTTGCCAACAAGTCATAGACCAAAAGATGTAAACAAAACCAGAAGACACCCCATAAAGTGTGACTATTAGAAAGTTGCTAGATAAAAAAAAAAAAATGCCAATTAAAGAAACTAAAGACGGTCTCAGTCGGTGGAACAGAGGCATCCCGAATCGCTCACTGAATAAACTGGGAGTTCATTAAAATAAAACGGTGTAATGGATGCCCTTCAAAATAAAGTTTATCCATCTTTCTTTCGTATGGTGCCCTCTAGCGGGGCGGGTAAGCGATTACATAATCACCTGGGCGTCAGGTCGGAGGAGATGTTGTCGAAGAAGCATTTGGCTTTGTCGTAGTACTTCTCTCCGAGAGAGTCCTCCTGCAGACCCGGGCCGTCCTGGGCCTCGCCGGACTCCACCTTCTCCACTGAGAAGTCACAAAATAACCAAACGCACACAGTAAATGGCTTGAAGCGCCCGTTCCCTTCAGGGATCTCCTTTGAAAGGTAACATACCCACGACCTCCTTGGTGAGCACGTCTTTAAACTGAGCGTTGGCCGTTTCAAAGTCAAAATCGGACTCGAACTGCAAGGTGGTGGCCTTGGAGTTCTTCACGATGAGTTGACCTCTGCTTCGGTTCCTGGACCTGCGGTTGCCTGGAAGCAGAAAGATTTCAGAAGAATCAGACGCTGTCAAACAGGTTTGAGAGACAACAGAGCGGTTTGAGTTTAACTAGAAAATTCCTGCTTCTTGGAACAGTCTAGAAAGGGGATTTATAATTGTGATACCTGGCTTCTGCCTCTGCTTCAGGTTCTCAGGGCCTTGGACCTTTGCTACACTCGGCTGAGATGGTGCCCGACCTAAAAAAAAAAAAAAAAAAAAAAAAAAAAAAAAGTAATGTTTAACTCTTTAGATGAAACAAGCGTTTCCTCTTCCATGTTACGAGCTGCTGGTTTTTCGAGTCATCTTACTGGCGGGGACGTTCTCCTTCTGGACCGGGCGCTGGTTTGGACGAACGGGCGGCTTTCCTCGAGGCGGGCTCAAAGTCTTCCCCCTCTTCTGGTCGGCGCCATCCATGGGCACCGTCTGCACAGCCTGCTCCACCATGGGGGCCCTCCTGGCTGGGATGCCATGAAGCCCTGGTAATGAGGGAGCACACACGGAACAATGAAGGTGCCATGTGGAACCAAAACTGGTTCTTCAGGAGCGATGCCATAGAGGAAACACTTGTTGGTTCAACAAAGAACTTTTCAAAAAAGGGTTCTTCAAGTTTAAAGAACAATTCACTTATATTGCTCTTCAAATAACATAAAGGGGTCTCAAAGAAGATTCAAAACATGGTTCTTTAAAAGAAACATTTCCTTAAATAGTTCAGAGAATCTAAGATGGTGACCGAGGAAAAATAAAGGTTCTTCAGTAGGTGATGGTTTTTCATAGAAGCCATATAGCCTTTAAAGAACCATTTTTCAAGCGTGGGGCTTGAAGAGCAGATTCATATGAGAACTAGCCACTGTTATTCCACTTAAGTATTGGAATTCTTTATTTAAAAGTATAATATATGACATGCATGTGCCATACCGAGGCCCAGTGCTGCATTGTACTGCTGGTTGAGGAGCGTAGTGGCAGCCAGCTGGTTGTAGGTAGGCAACATGTCCCGGTAGGAATTCCAGCGTGGGTGATATGCAGCAGAGGGGTTGCCCAGGGATGACTGAAATAAAAAAAGTTAGGACAAAAGGAAACCCTGTTTTATCAAAAAGATTTTGATTTTTGATGAACAGCATGTGCACATGTTGAAAAGTCTGCAAAAAAAATAAATGCACACACACACACACCTGTACAATGGCAGGGTCACGAGGCAGTCCGTGGTGTGGCTTCGGTGGCTCAGACACGGTGATATCTTTGATGTCACTTCCTCTGAAGATTATGTATTCATAAGTTTCATCTTTGGGCGGCGCTGGTCTTTCAGTGTACCGGTCCTCTGTCCCATAGGATTTAACTGTTGGGAAATAAAAAGGCAATGGCAATACATAAATACAATTAAATAAAAAAAACACTTTCGAAATACAGATTAGACTCTAACATCATGAGATTATTAGAGAGGAAGCCGCGTGTCCCATCCACCTACCTTTAGCCAAAGCCACGGTGGACCTATCGGTGTCGACAGACGACAATATTCCCTCATACCGCATCTGCGCCTTGGATATCAAACTAATTTTACTTCCAATGTATGGGGTTCCTCCTCCGCCACTCATGGTCGCAGAGAAATTATGTTTTTCTTTCTCAAAGTCAAAAGAACTGTGGCTAAAGTCACAGAGCACTTGTTGAACCGCGGCGCGCACATAAGATAAGATTCAAATCGGATCAGCTGTGTGCACAATTAACGAGCAGCTGCGCGCTTTATGGGCTCGTCATCCGACACGCCTCTTGGCCCAGGGCGCTCAAATCCACTATTATCTTATTATCATATTAGGCTGTATCGTATTATACTATTTCAGATAATCAATTGGTATGTGGATGGCAAAAAGAAAAGTGAACTGAAATGGCAGTGTGGAGATTAACGTGCCAAATTGCCATTTACAAATACTAATTTGGCTAAAAATAAAGTAATATATATATATATATATATATTTTTTTTTAAACAATACATACAAATATGATATACATGTTTTATTTGTCAGTTTTTCTTTCAACATATACATGACATGATAACTTAATTATTTAGTAGTACAATATAATGTTTTGTCATTCTCATTCAATTTAATTCTAAAACAAAATGGCACATGCAAAATTCCTCACAGCTGTATTGAATGAGATAATTGCTATATGTTATATGCTATAGTATTGGCCTAAACAAGAATATGACTAGTAGTCGTAGAGACGACTGTGCTCCTATGGTTGCACAGTTGACAATTGTGACTTTTTAATACATGACAGTAGCATTAGCTTACATTCAACTTTATATTTGAAAACCGAAAACATTGTAAAAGTGAGCGCACGTGGGACTTCCGCCACGGTACGGGTCCCTGCTGACAGCGCTGTAGGCTCGGCTCTCCACGAGGAGGGCGGGGCGTCCTCACGAGCCTCTTTACAACAGCCACTTCACGTGTTGGCCAAAACACTGCAGCCATCTTGCCCCGCGCACCAAGAGTGAGTAAACTCTGCAATTCGACGCGTTGGCTCGTCGTAAACCACATTATTATTCCCCCAATAGTAACGCGGTACAATTGTGAAACTAAATCGCCATCGGGTTTGTGTAAACACGTCGTCGACCGCGTAATATTTGACGAAGGCCATTCGTCTCCGACACGATGTTGTTCCGTCTCGTATGTCCCCTGGAATGACAGCTGAAGCCATTGGTACCGCCTTTTAGAATGCGCAGCAGCCAATCACAGGCCGCGGAAAACCCCTCCGCAGAGCCGTTTCGCCGTTCTGCGCACGCGCACGTCAGTTGGTAAGTCCCTCGCTTCTCACAAGCTCGCGGGAGTGTGAAGATGGCGGTTGTCTCCGGACCGTTGGATGAACCTTTTTTACACACAGAGGTGAATAAAGCGGTAGTTTGTCATCCCGTGCCGTCTGGAGAGTCACACCCGTCGTGCTCGTGTCACAACAACCACCGGTGTAGGCGCGAGGCAGCCGGTAATTACATGGTTATAGTTCCCGGACAGCGGGGTAACGCGAGCTAATGTCCAGCTGGGACTTGGTCGAGAGGATTGCCAGAGCAGGTACGCTGTAACTACTAATGCTGTTTTCCTCTTGGTCTCTCCGAGTATACGCAAAAAGCAAGCGCCGGAGTCGAGTGAGATAGAAATAAAAAATAAAAAACTTACGAGTTTTTGCACCATCACAATCGAGATCGGTCCGTGCGTTGAAGTTGCGTTAAAGTTGCCGAGGGGGAGAGGAGAGGAGGGGGGGTCTCATCATCACGAGCTCCCCCATGGTTCAACCATGGATGCGTCGACGGCCAGCACGGACTCCACCGCGGGACGCGACCCCGACGGAACACTTGTTGCTAGCGTCGCCGCCGCTCCGCCGCTCACGAACCACGGGGGGAAAGTCGTCTCGCACTCGGCGCAGACTTTCAACGGGAGCCGCATTATGAACTCTGAGTATTCAGGAAGTGGCGACTCTCTCGCGGGGGCGACGCCGACCGGCGGCACCGGGGGTACCGTGATATCCGTGGTGTCAAAAGGTCCGAGCGGCGCCGCCACAACGCACCCCGCGCCCAACAGCGTGATCCAGACGCCGCTCGCGACCCCGCCGAGCGGCGTCAGGCCGCCGGCGCAGCCCTCGGGCTCGGGGGCAACTTTGAACGGGACAACCGACGCGGGGCGAGCCGCGGCGGTCACGACGACGGGTCACGCGGGTTACGGCATCCGGACCCCGCTTGTCAACAACAGCGGCCAGCCGTCCGGCCCGGTGCCCTTCACCGCCGGGTCGCACATCATCAAGGCAGAGGCACCCACAACAACAACAATGCAGACGGTCCCCCCGCCGCCGCCGCCACCGGCCGTCACTCACGGTGCTGTCCGGTTCCCGTCGACGGTGGCGAGCGGTCCCGGCGGGATCCGAGCCCTGACGCCCCAGATGTTGGCCCCGAGGCTCCCCCAGACCTCCCCGGGACAGCCCAGCATCGGCCTGCATAACATCCAGCTCCCCCCTGGTGAGTGAGCTCTTCATTTACACACGTGACTCCTGGTCCCTTCACTCCATTTGATTGTAAAAATAAACATTGAATGATTATTTTTCTTTTCGAATACAGAATATGTAACTCTTTAAAGCACGTGTGTCCTCTCAGACTAACACGTATTGGTGGTGATTTCTGGTTCAGGGATGGTGCTTGTGCGCAGTGAGAGTGGACAGTTGCTGATGATTCCTCAGCAGGCTCTGGCCCAGATCCAGGCCCAAGCCCAAGCCCAGGCCCAGGCCCAGGGAGGCATGGCACCTCGGACCCCGACACCAACAAGCATGCCTCCTGGACAGGTACGGCCCCCTTCTCTGCCTGTGTCAGCGTTATAGTCCACGAACAGCATTGTTGTGTTGTGTATTTTGTGTATCATGCCCCAAAGTCTGCCACAGTACAATATCAAATCGTATTTATTTGGGGACGTGCGATCGATTTGCGTCCTTTGCGCCGTAACACATTCCTATGAGATGAAATTAGATTTGACAGAGTGACACGGAGGAGCTTCAACTATTGTATCGTAGCGATGTTATTAGATCGCCGATCATTAAACCATGTGTCATTTTAACGTGAAATCGGGAGACGTCTTCTAAACTGCGTGTCGTCCACCGTGTCTCGTCTCCAGGCTCCTGGAAACGTCATCAGACACCAAGTCGCCCCCGGCGCCATCCGTCAAGGCTGTCCCGCCCCGGCGCCGCTCCCTGCGACCACCACTCTGCACAGGCCTCCCATCCTTCAGGTGACCCTGCCTGTGTGTTGGCGTCAAAGCGATTCCTCATTCTGGTCGCTTGTCCCGCCGGTGTCCGTGAGACTGACTGACGGATGACACAAAGTGGCTCTTTCACTGTGTGACACATGAACTGGTCATATCAGAATGTTCTATAATACATTATTAAAAGGACACAAGCAGTGCATTTAGCCTCAATGGAAAGGATACAGATACACAGTCATTCTCTAAAAGATGGGTTGTTGGAGTCCATGTTTTTCTGATTGCCTGGGGTAATTGGTAATCTACGATCGTAGAGTTGAGATCTAGATTGAGGGAAGGTGTTTATTTATTAAGAGCACATGCAGAAACATCTCAGCAGATATTTTTAGCTATAAACAACGTGTGCTTTTACAGTCATTTGTTGAGGAAGCATACCCAACTTTAATCACATTCAGGGGAGGAACACCTGCTTCCTCCTAGGGAGCATCTCTAAAGCCCCACACTCTTCTGCAATGATATGAGATTAGGCTTTTTGGACCGTTTGAACAACCTAAATAACCGTGGTGACGGTGATTTCTTGTCTTCCCAGAGCTCAGTTGGGGCTGCAGTACCAGGAATTACCCCCAGGACCGTCGGCCAACCAGCTGGGCCCACGGTGACCTCGGTAACAATAAGCAAAGTGAGTGGTGTTTCCCCCCCGAGGGGATCGGATGGAGCCGGACGACAGTCGTAGGATAATGCAACAACAAAAAGAGGAAAAGATGTATACCGCGATCATTCATAAATGAAACGTCAATGCGTTCATAATCTGAAAGCTCTGTGTGTTTGGCAGGAGACGATGGAGAACGTGAAGAAGTGTAAGAACTTCCTGTCTACATTGATCAAGCTGGCGTCCAGCGGGAAGCAAACCACGGAGACTGCAGCCAGCGTGAGGGAGCTGGTCAAGGACCTGCTGGTGAGCCCCACGGACCGGAGAACACTGCTCTATGAGCCCTCATTGAACAGGGATATGGTCCTATCACAAATAAATACAATTATTGACTTCCATAATTCCAGCTTCTCCTTTTAAAATAAAAATAAAAAACATCATATGTATCTGAAAGTGACGAAACTTTATGCCTGAATGTTAGGAGGGCAGACTGGAAGCGGAGGACTTCACCAGCAGATTGTACAAAGAGCTCAACTCCTCACCCCAACCCTACCTTGTGCCTTTCCTCAAGGTGAGGAATGTTCTACTTTGCAGCAAAATACATTTTAAAATGTTTCTGAGTGCATTTCTGTAAGAACATAACCTGTTCATTATCCTCCTCAGAGAAGCCTCCCAGCCCTGAGGCAGCTCACCCCGGACTCGGCCGCCTTCATCCAGCAGAGTCAGGTCCCCCAGCCGGCCGCGGGCCCGGCGCCCTCCACCTCACCCATCCCCACCACGGTGGTGCTGGGCAGCCCGGCGGCCCGTCTCACGGCGCCGGTCAGCAGGCCTCAGTTCCAGCCGGTCATCAGCAAACCGGGAATGACCCCCTCACTGGTAAACCCACAAACACATCATTATTACAGGGTTCGTATGGTTGTGAAAAACCTGGAAAAGTCACGGCATTATAAAATGGTTATTTCCAGGTCTGGAAAAGTCCTTTAAAAAAATGAAACTACAAACGTTTTGAAAAGACTCCTGGGAATTTGTTATACTCATTAGTTAATTTACGCTGAGTTTGAAATGATTAATATGTTTTTAAAAGAAAGACGCTCAGATTATAAGCCGGCAAGTGAACGCACCGTAACTGAAAAGTTCGGTGGCCGTAGCAACAGTAGCTCGGGGATGTTCCACTATCATGCACACACCGAGATTTCCCAAAGTGTTTGGTCATGGACATATGGTTTAAAGTCCTCGAAATCCATTGATCAAAATGTGTAAGAACCCTGTGATCAGGTCTCTAACTTTCAGCGACATTTCTATTTCCTCTCCCTGACAAAAAAAAAAGTTACGTATAACTCTGGTGATATCTACACAATCGGCATGTTGACCTTCCTCCCTGCAGGTCATGCAGGCCCAGCAGCAGAGAGCAATGTTAAAACCTCAGGCGGCCTTACCTGCGACCCCCATGGTGACTCTCAGGAATCAGGGCCCTGGCCGCACCATGCTGGGTCAGCAGCCGGTGCAGCTGAAGGCGCTGCAGCCAGGTGAGGACGCCGGATGTGGTCTCGGTCTTCTCGTCTTTCTGCGTGTGTGTGTGTGTGTGTGATATTCATTTGAGATTTGGTGTCTCTGCCAGTTCCCGTGAGGCCGGAGCTGTCGTCCTTTTCTCGACACGCCTCCGCTGCGTCCTACAGCCTGGCTCAAAGGATCAAGCTGAGGGAGGCGGGCGGCAAGTAAGACGAATGGTTACAACATCCTGATCGGTTCCACCATGAATGTCCTTTTTTAACCACGCAGGTTTTTACTGACCGCATCACTCGCGGGTGGAAAATATACTTTCTGAACTTCTTAGAACTCGTCAAGAAAAATAAAACGTTTATTTAATCCCTTTTTTTACAACTTGCACATGTGCAGTTTGGTGGACAGACGTTCAGTTCGTAGTGATGAGTCAGCGGTTCAACGCTCGTTTTTTGTTTATTTTTTCACCACACGTTTCGTTTGCAGAGATGAGGACGACATCAACGACGTGACCTCCATGGCCGGCGTCAGCCTGTCGGAGGAGAGCGCTAATATCCTCGCAACCAACTCCGGCCTCGTGGGGGCGGTGACGCACTCCTGCAAGGACGTGGCGTTCCTCCCCTTCGCCGCCCTGCAGAGGAGGATGCAGGAGATAGGTGAGACGCGTCCCAACACGTGTGACAGCGCGGCGTCCATCCATCCATCCATCGTCCATCCATCCATCCATCCGTCCTCTCTGAGCCCCGAGATGCCTCTCTTCCAGGCCGGCGGTACGGTGTGAGCGACCTGGGCGCCGAGGTGGTGAACCTCGTCTCCCACGCGGCGCAGCAGCGCCTCCAGAACCTGCTGGGGAAAGTTTCCCAAGTGGCTCAGCATAGAAACGGCATCTTTAAGGTTTGTTCCCCGCGTCGCGAGAGAGAGAGACACGTACGAGTATCGGGGTTTCCTCCCCCGCCGTCCACGGTTTTTACAACGCTGCCTTTTACACACCTGCAAACTCGTCACCTTTCGAAATTCACCGTTTTGAAATCAACATAGGTCATCCGCGTGAATTGTGTAGATGCAAAGAGTTTTTGGGGGGAATTAGACGGCCAGCGTTTATGAGATTGGAGAGAGAGACGGAGAACATGCGATGTCGAAGGAACAGGATCCTCGAACAGTCATGGAACAGAATCATGGAACAGAATCATGGAACAGAATCATGGAACAGAATCATGGAACAGAATCATGGAACAGAATCAAAGCTCAGCAGAGCACACAAGTAAAAAAAAAAAGAAGAAGGAAGTCTGTTCATGATCATGAACGACTTTAACCATTTTATATAAAATGATAATGTAAAGTTGTTATCAGGGTTCGTACGGTCATGGAAAACCTGGAAAAGTCATGGAATTTTAAAATGTTTATTGCCAGGCCTGGAAAAGTCCTGGAAAAAACTTAAATCACAAAAGTTTTGGAAAAGTCATGGACATCTTTTGTCATTTACGTCGAGTTTAAAATAATTCATATGTTTTTGAAAGGAAGACTCAAATTATAAGCCGGCGTACGCCAAGTCCAAACAGATGGATTTGCACATAAAGGATAATAGTTTGATTAAAAGAATAAACATTTATATAAGAATATATAATATTCTAAGAATAGACATGCATAGTAATGTTTATTCTTTTAATCAAACTATTGTCTCATTCATTTGTTTCATTTAAGGTATATTGTATGCTTTGTAATTGTCATTGTTTGAATTTCATGTACACACCAAGATTTCAGTTTGGTCATGGAAATTTGGTTTAAAGTCCTGGAATTCCACTGGTCAACAGGTGTACGAACGAACCCTGTGTTATTACTATTATTAGGGCCCGATAACTGAATTATTCAGAGGAATTTTTTTCTTAAAATGTTTATTATTATTATTTAGATTTGCGGTCAGAACAATCAAAAGACTAGTTCTAAAAGCTTTGAGGTGTCATCAAACAACGTGGATGTGGTGTGGAGACAACAGCGAAAAAGTCACCTGCACCCCCGTTGTCATCTTTTCCCCCCCTCATAAGTTTACAGGTATGCTTTTAGCACGCGAGGGAGGGAGACTTCCAACGACGTTTTGAGTTCACGTAAACGCAGTAATCTCTTCTGTTTTCTTAACCTTCTTGTTGCGTAACATCGTGTCTGTGCAGGAGGATGACACGTGTGAGCCGAGCAGTGACGTTCGGGCTCAGCTCCGGTTCTTTGAGCAGTTGGACCATCTGGAGAAACAGAGGAAGGAGGGCCAGGAGAGAGAGATCCTCCTGAAGGCAGCGAAGGTGCAGCGCGACGCTCCGATAATGACACCGATCGTAGAGATCTGTCCAAAGGGCGGAACTCGCTTGACAAAAGACTGTAGTAAAAGGATTTGGGGTGGAAGAGATATAAAAATCATGTGGATTCACACCTGCTGTCAAATAGTGTAAATATATGTATGTATATAAATATATGTATGTGTGTATGTGTATATATATTTATATCTGTATGTGTATTTATATAAATATATATGTGTATCTATGTATATATATATATGTGCGTGTGTGTGTCTATATATATATATATATTTATATATATACATACATATACACACACATTTTATATATTATAATTATATATTTATCTGTATATATGTGTGTGTATTTATATATATATATATGTATATATACGTGTGTATATATATATATATATATATATATATATATATATATATATATATATATATATATATATATATATATATATATATAAATAAATTATAAATAAATAATAAATAAATATATATATATATATATTTATATAAATAAATTATACACACACACACACACACATATATATATATATATATATTTATGTGTACAACACATTTTCCATTATTTAAGAATTGTGAGCGAAAAAAAAGTTGCAGCTCCCAATGTAAATGTTGATGTTTGTAAGATAATTCGAGGGACTTTAACTGACCTGGCATCAGTTATTAACGCGCCTCGCTCTCGGCCTTTCAGTCTCGCGCGCGGCAGGAGGACCCGGAGCAGCTGCGCCTGAAGCAGAAGGCCAAAGAGGTAAGGCGAGCGCGTCGGGGCGGCCGACTCGCGTCTCCTCGCGCACGGCGAGGAGGCGCAGGCCGGCGTTCTCACGCCGCCGTGTGTTCACCGCCCAGATGCAGCAGCAGGAGCTGGCTCAGATCCGGCAGAAGGAGGCCAACCTCACAGCGCTGGCAGCCATCGGCCCCCGGAAGAAGAAGAAGACGTCGGACTCTCCATCCTCCTCCGCCGGAGCCGAGGTAACCGCTAATTACACAACGTTCCCCACGCCGTGGTGTTTGTCCGGGGCCAGATGGAGGGAGAACCTGTGGTGTGGCGTGTGCACAAAGTCCCACAAAGGGCTTTCTTTCTTTCTTTCTTTCATTCTTTCTCTCCACACTGGGTTCTCTGGGGAGCGTCCCACAACAGCAGAGGTTTCCTCACACAATAAAGGGCCCCCTTTGATTCCCCCAGGAAACGGTGTGCGACATCCCTTCATCGGTTTCCCGCGGTCCTTCTGAAGCCGACGTCGCCTCCTCTGCGCTGGTCTCCTGCACGTAGACGTCTTTTTAATTTCGATTGAAAAATACAAGAAATGCGGCCGTCTCCGAGCTGCTCGTTGGAATGCAAATGACTAAAGGAAGTCGTTGTCAAAGAAAATGCCGCGGACATAACACCAATACGACGGTGATGTGTTTTATATAAACCACGGGACCGCAAGGCCTCCTGAATAATCTGGGAAGCGTTGCAAAAAAAGAAAAAGAAGCGTTTACAGGGCATGCAAATAACTGCGTAGGGACTATAGTGACGTTGATCAACCACTTAACGACTTAACGGTCATCATAACCCTTTACAACTGCTGTGAAGATCATTTGTCATAATAATAATCCATTTAATTTATATAGCGCTTTTTAAGATACTTAAAGACACTTTACATGTTACATTCACACACCCTAGACACGGTACGGGGAGCAACTCGGTGTGAAGCGTCTTGCTCAAGGACACGTCGACTAGGGCGGGGATTGAACCCCCGACCCTCTGATTGGAATGCGGACCTGCTGACCTCTGACTCAGTCATCCCTAAATGTAGTTGTATAGTCATCAGCTAGTTAGCTTCCAGTCAGTGTTAATCTTTTTCAAATGTTTTATACGTGACATTTTTTACACTACAGTAATTGCCTTTGCAGCTACCCGTCTGCTTCATGATGCCTGGTTTATAAAATCATGAAAGCAAAAATATATCTATATTTATATATTTTCTCTCACTGGAAAACGTTCACTGCAGAAAACGAGCCGACAAGACGCAGCGGCAGGGAGCCGCTCGGTTTATCTCTCAAACTGTTTCATGCCTGACCTCAATGCACATGCACACCAGCAGTCACCCCTCAGCTCTGTGTTTAAATACGACTTCAACCTCTTGCCGGCTGCCGCCTCCCACCTCGACGCGGCGCCGCGTGGATCCATTGATCTGGGATCAAACGGAGCGTCTTCTCTTTAGTCGAGCTCTTCCACAATCTTTCCAGGAACTCCCCCCGGTAGCTGCGCCCCGGGGTGCTGCTGCTCCTGGACGCAGTTCATTGACGGCGTGTTGTTTTTTGTGGACTCTGAACACGGGCAGTATATATATATATATATATATATATATATATATATATATTTCCAGGCCTGGAAAAGTCATGGAAAAAACTTAAATCCTAAAAGTTTTGGAAAAGTCATGGAAATGTGTTATAATCACGCGTTCATTTACGCCGAGTTTGAAATAATTCATATGTTTTTTTTAAAGAAAGATGCTCAAAATATAAGCCGGCGTACGCTCTCCATACGCAACATTTTATAAGTTTTACCGAGATTTCAGTTTGGTCATGGACATTTGGTTAAAATAATGGAAGTCCATTGGTTAAAATGTGTAATAACCCTGATATATATATATATACATATATATATATATATGTATATGTATATATATATATGTATATGTATATACATATATGTATATACATATATATGTATATATATGTATATATATATATATATATATATATATATGTATATATATATATATATATATATATATATATATATATATATATATATATATATATATATATATATATATATATATATATATATATATATATGTGTGCGTGTAAAGCATCGTACACCTGTCGCATACCCTTCCCTAAACCTCTCTTTCTCCCCTCCGCCCATCTGGCTCCTCCCATCTGTCCCCTCCTCCCTCTCTCAGGGCTCCGGTCCGGGTCCCTCTCAGCCCGGGGGGGCGGCGGCGGCGGCGGGCTCCAGGCCCACGCGGCAGCGCATCACGCGCGTCAACCTCAGGGACCTCCTCTTCTGCCTGGAGAACGAACGAGCCACCAGCCGCTCCCACTTCCTCTACAAGGGCTTCCTCAAATAGGGGGGGAGGAGGGGGACGCGTGTGTGTGTGTGTGTGTGTGTGTGTGTGTGTGTGTGTGTGTGTGTGTGGAGAGACTAACCGCTCCCACCACGAAGACTCTTCTAAATGATGAATAGGAGGAGGAGAAGAGGAGGATGAGGAGGGTGGTGTCTCGGCACATTTCGAGGCTTTTCAGATACACCTGATAACCTGAAGTACAGTCGTAACCATAGTGGATGCCCCCCCACACACACACACACACACACACACACTCCTCCCCCCATCAGACCACTTCTGGACTATCGCTCTCCGTGTGATGAGGAAGAGTTCCCGTATGAACAAATGTCTTATTGGACATTATACACTGTCACTGAGTACAGTATATATATTTTATAGATTATTTCTAAGCTCATTAGACTTTAAAAACAATGGAAATCATTTTGTTTGCTAATCAAATTTGTTTTTAATAGCCCACCGACTAATTAGATTAAAAATGATTGAGTATTTGATTTGTTCCCTGAATAGTTTAACCGCCTGCGTGTCCTTTCCATCGCTATATACTTTTATTTGTTCAGCATATTTATTTCCTAAACACCTTAAATTAATGTTTAGATATTTATTTAATTTCATGTAGCGTAACAATTCAAAACAAAAAAAAGAAGGCATTAACCTGCGTAGGATGTGTTTTTAAAATCAGTTGTGACATGTTGGGTGTGTGTGTGTAGATTTCAGTGAGTGGTTTGTTTCAGAGGGTTTTGTTCTTTGTTATCTTTTTAGTTTTTTAATCTTTTAAATTGTTGTTTTTAAAAGTAGTTTAACATGTATTGACTTCTAAAACTGTTAACCCTCATTGCTATACCAAACATACATCTACCTGAAAGCGATTTCTATTTTTCTAGCCGCCCACAGACACACACATTTGTACTTTTTTCAATAGCGACCGACGACTCGAGAAGGTGGCGTTATCTTCTCGTTTGTAAATGTTACACCTGAGGTTTACACGTGGTTTTGTATAGAATTGAGAATTTTACCCACCCGGCATAAAAGAAATTAAATAGTTTGAATAAATAATGATTTTACAGGAACTGCTGTGGTTTGGTGATTTCCAGTGATAACCGGCGTTGTGTTGCGCTCTGCCACCAGGGGGCAGCGTTGCGTCATCACAACATCTGGATGTGGTGCTGAGGATGCTGAGGCTTTGAACATGAATGAGCCTTTAATTCCTTCTCACTCTACCTGTTTGCAGATTATTCCGCTAAATCCTCTAAACATCTGCAAAGCCGCATGTCGTACAGTGGCGGGTCCACAGAGACGCTATGGAGACGACACACACACACACACACACACACACAGACACACACACACACACACACACAGTCTGCTCCCAGTCTACGCAATTCTACATTGGGGAGTCGTGTTCAAGTCCGGCTCCATCATCGACCCGACACACACACACACACACACACACACACACACTGTGCAACATCTGCGAGTGTTCAACACGACCGTGTGCTGGACGTAATTGGGCCCCTCTGCCACAGGGACAGTTGCCTGATGCCGCCATGATTGGGAGCAGCTTTGGTATCGGCGTGGACCGAAAGAGGGACAATAAGTGTCTATTTGGAGCCGTCAGAGGGGACGAGTCACACCATTATGGTCTGTAATGGTAGTACACGTGGGCAGCCACTAGGTGGCAACTTTGCCCCATTACAGGATTATTCTCCCGGAGCTGAGGTGGTCCTGAAGCTGCAGGTTCTTGTATATCGTTAATATTCTCTTCTTACATTTGTTTAAGTTAGGCGCTCTCACGTTCACGGTGGACCACACACACACACACATACACACACACACACACACACAGACACACACTACGAAGCGAATCCTTCGGGCACTCCTGTTTGGCAAAAAAAACAAGAGAGAGAGAGAGATTGGCAGTTGTATCCCGTTATTGTGCTGCTGAGCCGAGCTGGATGAAAACCAGGCTTTCACTCGTGAGTACGGGGCTGGCGTGGCCTAGCGAGTCCCTCGCGGCGTCCGTCTGTCCGTCTGGCGGCGGCGGTCACTCCGTCTAAGGCCTCGACCCTTGCGCCTCAAACCCAATCCAATATTTTTCCTGGTAATCCTCCTTCCACTCCTCAACACTGCTGCTCTTTCAGAGTTAAGTCCACATAAGCTCCCACTTGAGTGCCGGAGGCAGAGCAACAACAGGGGATGGTTGCGGGTTGCCTAGCGACGTCTCCGTCGCTGAACCTGAAGGTGTTGGGTAAACACCCCGAGCCCGCCAAAGGGGAAGAGGAGAGACAAGAGGAGAGAGCATTTATTTAAGGGGGTGGTTACTAATTTGTTACATTAATTGTGTGTGTGTGTGTGTGTGTGTGTGTGTGTGTGTGATGACTGCTGTGATAGTGCTTCTCAGCAGGGGGCCCCTCTTGCACTGTTATGATGAATCTCTCCAGTCTGAAAATCTTTGCTTGTTTACGCTCACAGGGGGGGGGGGGGGGCTCAGCTTTAATGCTGGTTGGAGGCAGCTGAAAGCTCCCCCTGCCCCCATTACTCACTTTGAATCAGACGCTTATGAAAAATCTTTACGAAAGGTAAGAACCGGCGTAGCGAGAGACGAACAAGAGGGCCGCGACGCTCTCTTCATCGACGTTGCTTCGCGGGAAGAAAAAAACCGATGAATTCACAAAAAATTCTCATTAGTAATTCCACAATAAGCACGCTGTGAGACAAATGCAATACTCACAAGTCAGCTAATTAATTTCATCCTTTTTAACGCCTCCTTGCATATTGTTGATTAAGCTCGGAGCTTATGAATAAAAGTCCCTCCGAGGAGGAACGTGAGAATGTGAGTCGGATGAACTGATGCGGCACTTTTATCGTCCAATAAGATGCAGGAATCCGGCTGCCTATAAGCGCCCTTATGGAAGTGAATGAATTCAAAGCCTTTTCCTGATTAATCAAACCTTCAATATAGCATTAAACAACAGTTTATTAGTCCGCGTCGACTCTCGAGTCCATTTTCCTGGGTGCCCTTGTCCCACCCGGGTTAATGCTGACTTCAGGACTCTTTCATGGCGGGGGGGACGGGGCCAGACGGGGCCAGACGGCTGCGGCCCCGAGATACTATAATAAGGCCAGTGTTTATGACTGCTGCTGAAATGGGTTTGTAAGTGTGGCTAAACCGGAGCGCTGCGGACACGGGGGTTAATAGCCCGTTGGCCTCTTTAATGGAGTTGAATTAGGTCAAGCAGCAGAGGGGGGGGGGCATCTCCGGTTATAGCCGTCTCCTATTTGCGAGGCGGGACAGGAACACACTGCGGTACAGAAGCGAGTGACATGCACAGGAACAAACAACAACAAGGTTGAACAACAAACACAACAACAGCGACAGAGTCTCCACTACCATTCAACAGTTTGGGGTCACCGAGAAAATGTTTTTTTTACATGAAAACTCACACTTTTATTTATTGAATGAATACAAGATTAATACAAAATATAGTCAAGACATTGACAAGGTTAGAAATAATGATTTTCATTTAAAATATTAATGTTTTTCTTTAAACTTGTGGCTCAAATGAAGGCCAGTTTTAGAGTTTCTCTCACCAGCATAATTGTTTTCAGCTGCGCTCATATAAAAAAGGTTTCAATCTGTTTGTGGAAAATGCTAAATAAAAAGTTATAAAAATAGGGTTTCAAGGGGGTTCTGACCCTCTGCTAATCTTTTAAGGCAATAACACAATGTAGAACACTGGAGATGGGCCTCTATACACCTCTGTAGAGACTTCATTAAAAAACAGAGAATAGTCATTTACCACATTAACTATATATAGAGTGTATTTCTGATTATCAGAATTTTCATTGGAAAAAACTGTGCTTTTTTTCTTTTTTCTAAGTGACCCCAAACTTTTGAACGGTAGTGTAAATGCTAACTTAGCGACGTCGGGGTGACCCAGAGGACATTTTGGATACGGGGTGAGTGGATGTACAGGGTGGGCTCTGTTTGGATCTTGTAAAAGCAGCAATGCCTCATGGGTATTTCCCTCGCCCCTTCATTTTACAACACGGCTGACATGTGACTGTTCCACAACTATCAGCGATTTGTGTTTTAATCGCTGTAACTAATGAAAACCCAGGTTTAGTTTCATTTTCAGGCACAGGACGTGGGGTTCGGGACGCGCTCTCGTAATGCGGTCTCGGGAATGTCCTGTTTTTAAAATCCAGGATGTCTGGTGACCGGTTTATGAGTCAGCTGTTTGTCACACGAGAGAGCCTGCAGCAGAATTCACACCCTTCACTGGTACACGAGGGAACCAACGGCTTCAAGGTCAAATCAAGTTTAGGATCACATCAAAACAAAGTTAAGCAAATCACCACGAGAGAGAACCGTAACCGAGTGTGAGGATAACACTTCTGACGTTTTTTTAAGTTTAAGTTTAAGTTTTTTTTCCAATGCTATCTACTTGACTCAATTCGTCTGTCGATTACTCATCCAAGACACAATGTCACTCTTTATTATTTACCACACCGCTTCACTCTTTCCATTCGTACCTTTCACAATAAAAGCCCAACTTCAATCCGACCAATGAGAGTCCGCTGCCAACGGGCCCGCTGTGTGAATTTATCTTTTGGCTTTTTACTTCTGCCAATTGCAATCATGCTTCAAAAATGCATAAAAGTGAAGTTAATCTGTGATGTTATCTTGCCGAACAAACGGTGTAAGTTTCATTAACTTGTGTTTGTGACAGAGAGTTTATCTTCTCAAATTCACACAACGGGCCCGTTGGCAGCGGACTCTAGTTGGTCGGATTCAAGTTGGGCTTTTATTGTGAAAGGAAAAAATTAGAGGGAGTGAAGCTGTCAGCGGTGTGGTAAATAATAGAGAGTGACACTGGGTCTTGGATGAGTAATCGACAGACTAACAGAGTCAAGCAGATAGCATTAAAAAAACGGAATTTCTGCCACATTAAATAAAATATCTGTACGTATTGAATCATAAAAAAAAGGAATATAAATGGCGAAACAAATTAAATTCGCCTCACCTTAATGCACTTATTAAGATTGAATAAAGACATGTGAATCTGCCCCTCGGCTTTTGTAGCATCACAATGAAACATCTCAAAATGCTGCTCTGGAGACGGCGAGAGGGATTTGAACACGTAGAAAACAAACCGATGAAGGGATCCTATGGAGGCATCGAGCTGCAAATAATCGGCTTACACAGGACTCACGGGCAGCTACTCAGGTTGTTCGTTCATGTTATTGTAACATCATCATACATTTACAAGATTAATTCAGTTTCACGTGTGGTGGTCAATTATTTATTCATACTAATGAGTGTGCTCCACATCCATTATTCATGGGAAGCTTTTGGTCTGTCTTCCTGGAGTGATGCTGACAGAGGGAAACGGTGGGCAGATGGGAACGGAGGCTTGATTGTCCCCCGAAGGACGCGGCGGGACGACTTGTCTGCGTAGGAATCATCCCGTGTAACATTCAGCCGGCGTCCCGGGGAAAGACACTTAACCTGCGCCCGAGTTGATCAGAGCAGGCACGAGTCCTCGCGTGTAATCGCAAAGATAACTCGACAGGTTTCACGTGCGAGGACGTCAACAGTATTCGAAGGGCGATTCCACGATGCATCATTCACGGCCGTCATGGTGACAGATGCTCCTGAATATTTTACAACTCCAAATGTGTTCGGGGCAGTTGTGTAGGTGTTATAACTAATGTATGTGCTAATCGCCTTGCAGCCCCCTGTCTTCCCCAGTATGCACCCCTTCAACTAACTCCCTAAGCTAACTTGGAGAAACTGCTGCTAGCCGCTGCTACCTATACACGTCATTAGCAGCTTGTAGCTTAGCAGTTGTGAAAACTTTCATTGTGTGAGTGTTAACACTAATGTATGTGCTAATAGCAAATTAGCAAACTTTCATTACGCAAGTGTTAAAACTAATGTAGCCTATGTGCTAATAGCTAATTCTTCCCCTGTCTCACCCATTCTGTACCGCGTTAACTAACTCTCTTATCTACCAGTGACAAGCTAACTTGAAGAAACTGCTGCTAGTCGCTGCTACAACACCCTTCATTAGCAGCTTGTAGCTTCACAGTTAGCATATTAGCGTCTGCTCACATATGGGTTCACTGCTGCCCTGTTTCAGTTCGCCTGTTCATGGAAACGGTCCGGCTAATGAAGTGAGATCAACCCCAGAGAAGAGCTTGTTGGCGCCTCCACCTCCTGCTTCTCCTCCTGCTTCTCCTCCCCTCCATTCAACATGACTCAACTCTCCAAGTGGCCCCTGATTGGCTGCCGCCGGTTCCTTTGTTCTTCACTCGCAGCGCTCCCCTGTTTCCCTTTTCCCCGACCAGTGACCAATTACTCCAGGTGGCGTTGACTCATACCTAAAACAATAAAGCGAAAAATAGCTCAAACTGGAGGCTCCATCTAAGCTCTTTTTATTTAGTGCCCAGTTTTCTGCAATGTTGTTAGCAGAAAAAACTCATTTTCATTATTCAACCAACTTACATCCTATAGTGTATATGACTAGATTATCTTAAGCCCTCATTACTTTCACCTTAATTGCCTTCTAAGTAATTAATCCAACTATATTATTAGGAATTAACCTGTCTTAATCACCTACTTTTGCACTGGGGCTGCATAATTTATATAATATAGCTCTTAGGAGCAGATTTGGGCATATGACCCCTCTAATAGACGCAGGCTCATGCACTCATGAGTGTGACAACATGGGCTCGAGTATCCCGGTTATCACCGGCTCCTCCCGGTTTTGTGTTTTGACGTTTACATTCTCATACACAGGAATGAAGGCATGTTCAAAACCTGATCATAAACACTCACATCCTCGTAAACACACTCCTCTTTCCGGCTCATGGAACACCTCATTAATAAAGTATCTTCAGCGTTTTCTTTTCTTCTCTATACTGGCAAAATCAAAGAGATTTATTAATTAAGGTGCAACGAACTGACACAGTGAGTCTGGCTGTTTGGGGCCCCTGGAGGTGTGAGGCCCCCAGGGCCGTTGCCTGCGTTGCTCGATTGGTAATCCAGTGTTTTAGAGACAGTGCAGCATTAGAGCGCTGCAGGGATGATGTGTTTAGAGAAGGCCAGGGTTGAAAGAGGAGATCCACATCATCGGGGTGCAAAACATGCATCGGGAAATCTGCTCTGCAGTTGTCGAAAGCGTACCTGAAAAAATGACGTGTGCAACTAAAGAGCACCTGAGCGGACGCCTTCCCTTCGTCAGCTGTGACCTCCGACATGGCAGCTCCAGGTTTTCCATTCGGCCTGCTTTTTTCTGGAGATTCTGATCCACGATCATTTCGCGCTGCAGCTGTGAGAATTCAAAGTTCAAAGTACAACATTATTTTAGGAAGTGATATGTCCCAATTGAATGCATTCTGCATGAAACGGTATGCACTTCGTATAAGCAGCCTACACTATGTCATAAATAACGCTGGGCCACACCCGGAAGCCATTACACGGGCTCCCTCCACAAAAAGCCACTGAGATTTTTGCATTCGATTTTTTTTAATTAGTTTCTGCATTTATATTCCTTTTTTTTATGATTCAATACGTGCAGATATTTTATTTAAAGTGGCAGAATTTTTTTTTTTTCATGCTATCTGCTTGACTCTATTAGTCTGTCGATTACTCATCTAAGACACAGTGTCACTCTTTATTATTTACCACACCGCTGACAGCTTCACTCCTTCCATTCTTACCTTTCACAATAAAAGCCCAACTTAAATCCGACCAACGAGAGTTCGCTGCCAACGGGCCCGTTGTGTGAATTTGAGAAGGTAAACTCTGTCACAAACACAAGTTAATGAAACTCACCCCGTTTGTTCGGCGAGATAACATCACAGATTAACTTCACCTTGATGCATTATTGAAGAATGATTGCAATCGGCAGAAGTAAAAAGCCAAAAGCTAAATGTACACAACGGGCCGTTGGCAGCGGCCTCTCGTTGGTCCGATGACTCTCCGTCTCATTTAGCCGACGTTTCTTTTTCTTTTCTTCCAGACACTTAAAAGCTTCATTTACCGACGTGCGTTCTACCGTAGGGACTCAACATTAGAATCTCTTAACCACAGACCTTATTTCACTCACTCCACCGGCTTGCATTTACTTTACTGACGGTAACTACAGATGTAAAAGAAGAAAAAGGTCCTTTATTGATAAGATACTTCACTTTGAAAAAAAAAGCAATCGTTATTAGCAGGAAATTCTCTTTCCTGATGCGGTTCTGTGTAAAGAACGGACCGATTCATCCCGACTGATGAGAACATCGAGTCTCGGTAACAGACCATTGTCTCCGCGGAACAGAAGTCCATAAACAGCTCTTAAACAGTAGAACCCCCCCCCTCCTCCTCCTCATCCTCCACCTCCTCCTCCTCCTCCTCCTCCTCCTCCTCCTCCTCCTCCTCCTCCTCCTCTCATCCTCCACCTCTTCCTCCTCTGGTCCTCCTCCTCTCCTCCTCCTCCTCCACCTCCTCTCCTCCTGCTCCTCCTCCTCCACCTCCTCTCCTCCACTCCTCCTCTCCTCCTCTCGTCCTCCTCTCGTCGTCGTCCTCCTCCTCCCCCACCTCCTCCTCTCATCCTCCACCTCCTCCTCCTCTCGTCCTCTCCTCGTCCTCCTCTCCTCCACCTCCTCCTCCTCCTGCTCCTCCTCCTCTCATCCTCCTCCTCCCCCACCTCATCCTCTCATCCACCACCTCCTCCTCCTCTCGTCCTCCTCTCCTCCTCTAGTCCAACTCCTCCTCCTCCCCCACCTCCTCCTTTCATCCTCCACCTCCTCCTGCTCTCGTCCTCCACTCCTCCTCCTCCCCCACCTCCTCCTTTCATCCTCCACCTCCTCCTGCTCTCGTCCTCCTCTCCTCCTCCTCCTCCTGCTCCTCCTCCTCCTCTCGTCCTCCCCTCGTCCTCGTCCTCCAACCCCCACCTCCTCCTCCTCTCCTCCTCCTCCTCCTCCTCCTCTTCTCCTCCTCCTGCTCCTCCTCCTCTCCTCCTCCTCTCCTCTCCTCCTCGGTACCTTCCACTGAGCGGCTACATCATCACTACACTACAGGAGCAGCGGATCACACGGCCGGCATCAGAACCAACATCCGGGGGTGGTTTTTGGTGGTGTTTGTTTTTCTTCTTCTTCTTTTTCAAAATTGGACTTTTTCCCAGCGCCGGCCTCCAGAGACTCGATGGCAATATAGCGAGGAAATGAAAAGAGACACGATCGGACATGTTTGAAGAGGAGAACTTTATTTACAACACACAAGACGCCGTGGCCGCAAGCCAGCAAGCGCCGCCCGGGCGATACACGCCGTTCATCACCAGGGGGGGGGGGGGGGGGGGGGGGGGAACTCCGCCGCCGAGTGAATGGAGTGAACTCCGGCGAAGACCATCAAGGAAACTTTCTCTGAAATGAATCGTCTTATCTCGGACCACGATGACCTTTTTTTCTTCTTCTTCTTCTTCTTCTTCTAACTTTGATTATTATTTCAGAGCAATGGAGGCCACCTCTGAGGGCTCTTTTTACGGCGAGGCCTTCGGTCCTGAGCAGAATTCACGCTTCGCTACAGCAAAGGCTAACTCCGGTTTATTACCGGATGCTCTCATTACCGGGGCGCCGGATGAGGAATCTCTCTCTCGCCGCCGAGTGGACAACACGCCATTAAGCATCGCTCTATTTCTCCACCTCACATTCAGACGTTTTCTCTCTCTTCCCAAAGCATTTTCTTAATGTTATGCATACCCTGCCATGCTTGCCCCCCTCTCTCTCTCTCTCTCTCTCTCTCTCTCTCTGCTGACCCTCTCTTCCATCCTACTAATCACCCCTCCACACGGTCTAATACCTGCACTGCCTCATTTTTCTTCCTCCCTCTTACCGCCTGGCCTCTCTCTCTCCCTCTCTCTCTCCCTCTCTCTTTCTCTCTCTCTGGGTGTCTCATTAAAGGCGCTCTATCTAATGAGATTACGCCGTGGGGATTAATGGTGTGGCTAATTGATAGACACACAGCCGGAGAGGATTAAATCCTTTTAAGTCCCCAGTGGGCCTTTTTATTTTTTTTGGGGGGGGGGGGTGCTTCAGCTGACTAATTGAAATCACAGGAATGGACACAAATATACTTCCTGACCTCTTCCTCACTCCCTCTTCTGGGATGCAATAAAGAAAAGGACGGATGGCGGCCGGCGGGTTTTATTAGAAAATGAAGCCGGAGACAAACAATAAGGTCAGAGATTATCGGCGTGATTCCAAAGGGAGTCGGATTCGCTTAACACTCGCAATTGAATAACTCTCGCGGCTTCAAGATAAATACTCTATTTAACTGTATAACATAACATTAAGATGCTCATCCAGTGAGCACATACAATCAATCCATGAACGCAGGTGAAAAGGCAGCCATTTAACATTTAAAAACACTGTGTGTGGAGTTTGTATGTCTACGGGAGGTGGGGCATGTATTTATATATCACCACGTTGGGTGTGGGAGGGTTTTGGGGGGGGCGGGGGATTTAATGAATTCCAACACAGCGTTTTTTTTCCCCGTCAAGGCTCGTCGAGATAGAGCCGCAATTAATAACGCTCCTCAAAAGAAGACACGGCCCATTATAATGTAGAGCTCCGAGTCCAATTATATTTGCCATGTCGCGCAGTTCAGCATACACCTTGGATGATTAATGTAGGTAATATATATATATATATATATATATATATATATATATATATATATATATATATATATATATATACATATATATATATACATCTCCAAAAAAAAAAAAGATGTCACATTTTCAAAACACGTCTTGTTTATTTTCTGAAGCACACATCCAGTATCTAGATGATTGAATAAAAGAATTCCAGGACACTGAATAATAGAACAACTATCAGCAGGCATGGCTAGTGGAGCGTCCTCCTCCCGAGGCCACGGGGCCGAGGGGGGGAGCGTCCGTCAGAGACGATAGAGAGAGAGAGTGAGAGGGGGAAGGCTGTGTTTTCACATATAAAAGGAGTATAACAAAGCATTTCTTTTTTTTTCGTTTTTTTTTTAGAAAACAATCTCATGAGAAGAAACACAAACAGCGGAGCTGAAACCAAAGGTGTAGAAGCAGGCATCTCTAAAAAATAAAATAAAAAAATGGAATAATGCAAAGACAAAGAAAGGAAAAAAGAATCCACATATTCAAAATGAACGGGCCAAAAAAATCCCCTGGGCCCAGCGAAGAGCTGGAGAAAGAGCAGCAACTGTTATGTCATCAATACTTCAAAAATAGGTATCTTACAGTATTTAGTATTTTCTCAGTCTTTATACAGAGTATATACTCATATAGTGTCCGCTGACTATTTTTCACATTCTCACCACATAAGTATAACAAGTGCTTTATTAGAGTAAAACATTTGCAGAACCAAAAAAAGAAAAAGAAAAAAGAATCATGCACCTTTTTAATATTTTTTTTGTTTTTTTTTGTTGGCTTATTAAAAAGAAAAACGGGGAAATGTTCAAGGCCAGAAGAAAACGAAAGGCAAAAAAAAAAAACTTTTCAGATGGTTCCAAGTCATTTGAAGTCCCGCTTGTCTGACGCCTCCGGTCATCCGGTCATGCCTACATAACTTTACAGTGGAGAGAGAGAGAGCAACACAAAACCATCACAGGGCAGGCAAGCATCTCAACACGGAGGCTCCCGACACCCGGGAGTCCACAGAGGAAAGGCAGGCATTCTCCACGGGGAAAAAACAAGAAGAACAACCCCTCGCGCAACGTCGTGAAAGTCAAACTGAGCGGGTCCTGTGGGGGAGGGGGGGGGGGGGCGTTCCCCACGGCGACTGTTTACCGTCTCTCGTCTCACGAGGCCGTCATTCATCGAGGTTACGATACCCGACAGTCCGCCCCGCAGTGGGTCCTGTATCCCTCCTGGGACCGGCTGCTATAGGGGTTGTTCGTCTGCACCACTTGTGTGAGGGGAGGGGAGGAGAGTGATGGGCGGGGGGGGGGGGGTCGACGCGCCCTCCACTGCACCGCACGAATGGCAACCGACCCTGAGATCGCAGGAGGTCCGATACAAAAACACACCACAAAAGGCACTTTATAAAAAAAAAAAAAATGACAGTGCTTCTGTTTCTACGGAAATTCAAGTTGAAAGAGAGAGAGAGACAGAGAGCACCCCCCCCCCCCCCCTACTCCACCCCCCTCCCCAAAAAATAACATTCTCTTCAGTGTGAGACTAAAGCAAAAAAAAAAAAAAAAATGGCCACAGGTTCACGACTCGTGTCTCTCTCGACCGCCTTGATTCATCCCCAGAGAAGCTTCCGGGTCCAGCGCGGCGAGAGAAAATAAAAATAAAAATAAAAACGGCACGCTAGAAACTCGCCACTACGAAATACAACGCCGGGATTCAGTTTTGCGCGGCGGCGGCGGCGAGGATTCGTGTTTTTTGCGGCCGGCGGCGGCGGCGGCGTGTCGCTGCCGGGCGTCTCGAGGAGCATCCGTCCTCCCCGACTCCCCCTCCCCGCGCTCCGCTCTCAGTCCTCCTCCCCTCCCCCGTAGAGGTCGGCCAGCTTCTTGAAGCGCGGCCCCCAGTCGTTGAGGTAGTCGTAGTCCTGGTCCCCGGAGCTGGTGGAGTTCAGCGAGCTGACGGAGCCGGCGGTCGAGCCGCTGCCCTCGTAGTCGAACACCAGCAGGGAGTCGTAGGGGGGGGCCGTGGGGTCGTTGTCCGCCGCCCTCAGACCCTGGAAAACAACAACAAAACACAGATGAGTAACTAGAAGGGGCACTCGGTAGAGCGCAGACCTTCACATGTCACACGATGAACATGTTGGCATTCGTTGCCAATTGGATACAAATTGACCCTGCTATAGTAAAAATAAGATTTTGACCTTTCCATGACCTTGACCTTTGACCCGATCGATCCCAAAATCAAATGGTCCCCGGATAATAACAAATCATCCCACCGAATATCATGTGATTCAGTTTAATACTTTTTTTTGACCTTTTTTTATGACCTTGACCTTTGACCTTTGACCCGATCGATCCCAAAATCGAATCAAATGGTCCCCGGATAATAACAAATCATCCCACCAAATATCATGCGATTCGGTTTAATACTTTTTTACTTACGCGAATAACACACACACGCACGCACACACACACACACACACACACATACAAATACGCGGCGATCAAAACATTACGATAATGAATGATACACAACCCCCCACCCCCCCCCCCCCCCTCTCTCTCCCAGCATGGAGAGAGGAGACCTCCACGCTCTCTGTTGTTGTTGTTGTTTACCAACAATAAAACCCGGTTCCAGGGGGCCGGACATCTCAACGTGGCATTAAAGCTCTTCTTCCTCGCCCAGCTGTTCGGGTTTTACCGTTCCATCATGGGCCGGATGCTGTTTTAGAGCCGTGTGCAGGCTTTGAGTTTGAACCCCGGCACAGAGGAAGAGGAAGAGGAAGAGGAAGAGGAAGAGGAAGAGGAAGAGGAAGCAACACTTGAACTCACGTCGTGGATGAAGTCTCCGATGTCCCCGGGGTGGGGCAGGCTGGGTCTGACGGGGTACTGGGACTCGGCGATCACGGGTCTCTCGTCCACGCGGCGCACCCCCGCCGGCTTGGAGATGATGTGGTCCAGAGACTCGGGCTGCTGCAGCTGGCTCAGGTCGTAGTCCTGGACGGGGGTCCAGAGGTCAACGTCTACAACAACTCACTTTGAAAACGTGTGTTTTAAATTTAACCCTTTTCTCTCTACATGCATTGTGTGTTGAATCTCGCCCAGTTTCATCTCTCTCTCTCTCTCTCTCTCTCTCTCTCCCAGACTTTGCCGATCTCTCCTGTAAAGTCTGCAGAGCGCTCAGGGCCTTTTTCCGACACACTCTTCAGCCCTTTTTTTTTTTTTACTTTTGCAACGCTGCGGTCTCCGCTCGAGGGGATTTACCCACAATTCCTAGCGTTCTGCCGCCGTTAAAAACAAAGAAGAAAAAAGACTTACAAAAAAAAAATGATGCCGAAAGACAGAGAGTCTGGGGTTGGATCGAACCCTCGTGGTGACCGATGGTGAGGTTCATATTGTGGGCAGCGTTACGCTTTAATGTCGCTCTCAGAGATCGTGCGCCGGTGAATACGCTCCCTCCCTCCCTCCCTCCCTCCCTCCCTCCCTCCCTCCGTCGCTTAATAAATGCTCCAACAGGCGCTAAAGAGAGAAATCATCCACGTCGCGACAGTGTGTTAATGCGCTAGATATCTGGCGTGTGTGTGTGGGTGTGTGTTGGAAGATAGCGGGTATTTAAAAAGGCGTAATTAGTCGGACATTTCTGAATAAATTAAAGCTGCAACATGTGTTGTTTTCATCTCAAGAGCACTTTAAATATGAGGTGGTGTGAGATTCATAACCTTGAGAGATATTTCTACACATGGAAATAGTTTCACATCTTCAGCCTCAATTCTTGCTTTAGCGGCAGATTACAAACAGAAAACTAAAATATTAATTCCCTATGATTGTCACTGGCGAGTCGACTGATTCAAGCTTTTTAAAATCCTCATGGTAAATATATATCTATATATATCTATATATATATATAGATATATATATATCCATATATATACATATATATAATATCAATATATATATAATATATATATATATATAATTAATAAATAAAAAAAAAAAAATATATATATATATATATATCCTTTTTCTCACTTTCTTTAACGGTAATTTCAGTAAGGAGTTTCATCTATTTAATTGGTCCCGTTTCAGACTCTTTATTAATTGTGGAGCTGCATCACTCACTCAACCCGACTATTTTCATGATCAATTAACTGAGAAGTGTTTGCTTTTTTAGTTGTTGTAGCGAAGATGCCAAAACGTTCCGCGGTCCCCGCCTCTCGAGTGGGAGGATCTGATGCACATACGATAGCCAAATTAATACTTCTAAATAAAACAAGCCATCTGAATACATCGCCGTGATCTGTGGGAACCAGCGTCTCTATTTTCTGACATTCAGCAACATGATTGTTCAAGAAGATACCAGCAGACACTTGAAGTAAGTTGCCGCCATAATTAAATTATCACTTTGATTTATAAAAAAAAAAGAAATGTAGTTGAGTCTCTACTGTTTCTTACTAGTTTCCTTATGGGGATGAAAATAAAATCTCATGTAATCTGTCAATATATTCCAGACATCCCAGTCTGTAAATAGTTTTATTCATGCCACAGCTGGTTGACAGCTTTTTATGTCTTATATAAATTAATGATCTATATAATTATATATATATATATATATATATATATATATATATATATATATATATATATATATGTATATATAATTATATACATACAGACCTTGTTAATTAATATATATAAATATACACACATATATATATATATATATATATATATATATATATATATAAAAATACATATATATATATATATACAGATCTTGTTAATTAATATGTATAAATATACATATATAATTATATACATACAGACCTTGTTAATTAATATATATAAATATACACACACATATATATATATATATATATATATATATATATATATATATATATATATATAATTATATACATACAGACCTTGTTAATTAATATATATAAATATACACACATATATATATATATATAAAAATATATATATATATATATATATATATATATATATATACAGATCTTGTTAATTAATATGTATAAATATACATATATATATATATATATATATATATATATATATATATATATATATATATTATGAACGAGACACAGGTTGAAACAATGAGGGCGGGGCTTGTAATCAAACAGGAAGCAGAGTGTCTGAGAGCAGGTGAAGGTAATGACCAATCACAGGGACAGGAAGTGAAGGGACACAAGAGACAAGCACTTCAAAATAAAACAGGAAACGAGAGACGGTACCTGGTCCTCCTCTCCTCCGCCCTCCTCGTCATATTTCAGGATGTTGTCTCTGACGTCGTCCTCGGGGTCGATGAGCAGCGGCTTCGCCTGGCGCTCCTTCTCTCTGCGCTTCATCCACACCACGAACAGCAGCACCATGGCTGCGGGGCGAGGAGGAGGAGTTACAGAGACCACGCCACGGGCGCCACGGGCGCCATGCCGGGGGCCCACCCCCCGCCCGCCCCTCGCCCGCCCCTCGCTCGCCCCGCACTCACTGAGCAGGATGATGATGCAGATGAGGATGGCGATGATGGCGCCGGTGCCGAGGCCGGCGGCCGCCACCGCCCCCGTGGCGCTGCAGTCCCCGTTGTCGTCGCAGTGGCACACCTTGACCCGGATCACGGAGCGGTTGGACAGCGGCGGGTTCCCCGAGTCGGACACGATGACCGGGATCTCGTAGACGCTCGCCTCCAGGTACGGCAGCTTCAGCCTCAGCTGGGCGTAGTCGCCTGGAGAGAGAGAGGGGGGGGGAGAGAGGGGAGAGGAGGGGAGAGGGGGGGAGAGAGGGGGAGAGGGGGGGGGAGAGGGGGAGAGAGAGGGAGAGAGAGGGGGAGGGGAAGGGAGAGGGGGAGAGGAGGAGAGAGGGGGGAGAGGGGGAGAGAGGGGAGAGGGGGAGAGAGGGAGAGGGAGAGAGAGGGGGAGGGGGGGAGAGGGGAGGAGAAGAGGAGAGGGAGAGAGAGAGGGGGAGAGAGGGGGGGGAGAGAGGGGAGAGAGAGGGAGAGAGGGGAGAGGGGAGAGAGAGAGAGGGGGGAGGGAGAGAGGGGGAGAGAGGGAGAGAGAGAGAGAGGGGAGAGGAGAGAGAGAGGGAGAGAGGGGAGAGAGGGGAGAGGGGGAGAGAGAGAGAGAGAGGAGAGGTGATGAGAGATGGAGAGAGGGGGAGAGTAAGGGAGAGGGGAGAGAGAGAGAGGGAAGAGAGAGGGAGAGAGAGAGAAGAGAGAGAGAAGAAGAGGGGAGAGAGAGGGGGGGGGGAGAGAGAGAGAGAGAGAGAGGGGGAGAGAGATGGTGATGAAGAGGAGAGAGGTGGGAGGAGAAAGATGAAGAGGAGAGAGAAAGAAGAAGAAGAAGAAGAAGAAAGAAGAAGAAGAAAGAAGAAGAAGAAGAAGAAGAAGAAGAAGAAGAAGAAGAAGAAGAAGAAGAAGAAGAAGAAGAAGAAGAAGAAGAAGAAGAAGAAGAGGTAAATGAGATTGAACTGCTGAAGGACAACGTTTTGTTTACTGCAGGATATGATGTCATCATGACATCTGGTCATAATTTCTTTGTGTCGTCGTCGCGGTAACGACGGACTGAAAAAGAGCGGTGCTCTAGAAACAAAGCGTTACGGCGATCATCCTGACGTGTTTACGCACGAGAACCACCAGGACGCGATGTGACCTTCAACATCCGTCACTCAAGAAGAAGAAGAAGAAGAAGAAGAAGAAGAAGAAGAAGAAGAAGAAGAAGAAGAAGAAGAAGAAGAAGAAGAAGAAGAAGAAGAATCCAGGTGTGATCACATTCGTCCTCGAGAACAACCGCCGCCGCGGCGTATCCGTCTGGGTGACGGCTCGGCGGCTCGGGGAGACGGCGTGACGGATGGATCCCATTTGTCACGAGCGATGGATCGCCCGGCGCCGCTCGGATGGCGCCCGGCGCCGCTCGCCGAGCGCTCCGAGACATTTTGTTAAACTCGGACTAAAGTCGTCTCGCGGCCGTCCCCGGCGCCCCTGATGGATGTCTCCACTTCCTCCGCAGAGGGCTGCTGCCTCCCATCTGTTACGTTTATGGTTTTAATCCAGCCGACACACACACACACACACACACACACACACACACACACACACACACTGTACGCCGCGAGGGGCGGGTGGGCTACAACAACGATGCGTTCAAGTACCGCTGAGTCGGGAGATGGTCCAGTTGCGGCGCACGCTGGCGGGGAAGGAGGGCAGCTCGAAGACGAAGGGCCCCACGTTGGGGTCGGCGTCGGCGTCCGCCGCCGTGATGTTGACCCGCGAGGTCGGCCGCGCCAACGCACACACCTGGGACTCCCGGGGGAGGAGCACCGGGGCGTTGTCGTTCACGTCGATCAGGTAGATCTGGAGGGTCCCCGTCCCGCTGGCCTGAGGAGAGCCTGGGGAGGAGGAGGAGGAGGAGGAGGAGGGGGAGGAGGAGGAGGAGGAGGAGGAGGAGGAGGAGGGAGGGAGGAGGAGGGAGGAGAGGAGGAGGAGGTGGAGGGGTAGGAGGAGGAGGAGGAGGAGAGGAGGAGGAGGGGAGGGAGGAGAGGAGGAGAGAGGGAGGGGAGGAGGAGGGAGAGGGAGGGAGGAGGAGGGGAGGAGGAGGAGGAGAGGAGGGAGGAGGAGGGGGAGGGAGGGGAGGAGGGAGGAGGGAGGAGGAGGGAGGGGAGGAGGGAGGAGGAGGGAGGAAGGAGAGAGGAGGAGGAGGAGAGGAGGAGGAGGAGGAGGAGAGGAGGAGGAGGGAGGGAGGGGAGGAGGAGGTGGAGGAAAAGAGGGAGGAGGAGGAGGAGGGGGGGGAGGAAGAGGGAGGAGGAGGAGAGGAGGAGGAGGAGAGAAGGAGGGGAGGAGGAGGAGGAGAGGAGGAGGAGGAGAGGAGGAAGAGGAGGAGAGGAAGAGGAGGAGGAGGAGGAGGAGGAGGAGCAGGAGGAGAGGAGGAGAGGAGGTGGAGGAGGAGGAGGAGAGGAGGAGGACCAGAGGAGGATGAGGTGGAGGATGAGAGGAGGAGGAGGAGTGGAGGTGGAGGATGAGAGGAGGAGGAGGAGGAGAGGAGGTGGAGGATGAGAGGAGGAGGAGGAGAGACAAATAAAAATCCTTTGAATTCAATGTCCTGATTCTGTCTGGTTCTTGTGACGAGGCGTAAACAGTCGTTCTTATTTCCTGAGGAGCAGCGCCGTTTACATGTGTAGCACCCCCCCCCCCCCCCGTCGCTCTGCATCCAGAGCAACACGAGCCCGTCATCACTTATTCAGGCCTTTTCTCCTCACGCCCGTTGTGTGTTTTTGATGTTTTATGCATCGCCGGCAAATCTCCGACGTGCTTTAATTACTGAAGAACCGACTGAGGAACGTTGTTGTTGTTGTTGTTGTTGTTGTTGTTGTTGTTGTTTTTGTGCCGCTGGGAACCGGCGCCTCGTCGTTTGGATGAAAAGTGAAGCGTTGTCTCGAATGGTCCGTCTCGAAGCAATCTGGTCTGGATTTAGATTTTTTTAGAATATTTAAAAAGCCCATACATTTAATTTAAAGTGCAAAGTGCTTCCACCGGAATGTCGTTCAAATATACGGATATAAACATATGGCGGGAATTAAAGTGATCAACAGGCTCCAGGAATCAGGAATCAGAGCAGAACACAGTTTGAGGTAAACTTCTACATTTCAGAGATTTATTGTACCTTTTATGTGAGAATTTTAGCTACTTGGTTACTTTTACTTAAGATAAGATAAGATAAGATAAGATAATATTCATGTATTAGTCCCACAGTGGGGACATTTCAGGATCACAGCAGCGGGGGTACATTAGAGCATTAATACAAATAAAAGATACAAATAAAAACACAAAACACAATACTAAATAACAAAATACTAATACTACTACTAAAATACAAAATTACTACATACTAAATACTAATACTAAAATAGTAAAAACTACAAGGGAAAAACAAAGTAAAGTGTTTAGTGAAGTAAAGATGAATCATATGTGCCTCTAATATGACGATACGATGGTCTGTCGGATTAAAGTAGGCACTGAATCAATATTTTTGAATTGATGACATGATATTTAAAAGAGTTCTTATACAACGTTTATGCAAATTAATGCTAAATCACATGTTATATGTATCGATTGTTCATTCAATGTAATAAAATGTGTTCCACGTCCGATAAACACGTGAATCCAAAAACTGTTTTGTTATGTCATGAACCCACAAATCATAGTAATACAGTTATTATAAACAGTGAATATATTAACAGTTCATATAAAACCATCTTTTTCTATTTCTTGGGAGTTTTTCCTGCTCCTCTGTGAGGTCAAAGGTCAGGGACGTGGTATGCGTACACATTGTAAATCCCTCGGAGGCAAGGCTGTAATTTGAGATATTTGACTAAAAAAACAGAATCTAATTGAATCGAAAATGTCTTTTTCTGCCAGAACTCAAACTTTCACTTCTAATACTTTCTCTAGTTCCCGATTTTAAAACTGAACTTCAACTCGAGCATCATTCCACGGATGAAGACGGAGTTGGTGCGCGGCTCTGAACAGACCGGCGGTGATGGATCGCAGCCTTGATCCCACCGACTGTCAGCCGGTCCAACACTACCCATGATGCAATGCAGTACAGTATAGCTCATCCCTTTCATATTTCAACTTTTTCCTCCCCCTCTCTCTGACGGTAACTCGGTGCATCAACTATACGTAACGGTCTGTTGCCCCCCCCCCCAGGGCCCATCGACCGTCTTGTCGGTTCTGATTGGCCGGCTGCTTTTTATGCTCCTTCTTGACGCTTCGCTCGAGTGGAATAAGTAAAGAGAATTTCAATCAAAGTGGAATACATCCCCCCGTCGACGGGATCGATCGCTTTGAGCTCGCGTCGGCAAACCCATCCCTCGCTTCTCACCGGAGGAACAGAAAAAAAATACACCTGGCGCCCCTCCCCCCCCCTCGCAGAGCACCGAGGCCTCCGTCTGGAGCGCTCTAGTTCAACTCTGGGAGTTGTTCCTGATCCGATGTTTTGGGACGTCTACGTGTTCAGATTGTAAAGACAGGGTTCTTACACACGTGGACCAATGGATTTCCATGACTTTTCCATGACTTTGAAGACAAATTTCCAATATCTCGGTATAAACATGAAAAACGTAGAACATGTAGCGTATTGAGCGTACGCCGGCTTATATTTTGAGCGTCTTTCTTTAAAAAACATGGATATTATTTACATATTCATATTCAAATTATTAATTATATTCAAATTTATATTAATTATTTCAAACTCGGTGTAAATGAAAATGTGAATATAACAACATTTCCATGACTTTTCCCAAACTTTTGTGATTTAAGTTTTTTCCATGACTTTTCCAGGCCTGGAAATGACCATTTTTAAATTCCATGACTTTTCCAGGTTTTCCATGACCGTACGAACCCTGAAAGAGCTCCGAGACAAATTAGTAATTTGTGAAATTGGGCAAAACAAATAAACTGAATTTAATTGAACTTCCAGCGGTAGCTGAGGCCGACCCTCCGTCGTAACGCGAGGTTATGGACGTGTGTGTGTAGTTAAGCGTGTGTACTTTAATACGGTTCAGCGGGGCGTTGTTAGGCCTGATGGAGGGGGGCTTCAGTTGGAATAGTTTGGCATTATTGGCTTTAAACGTTTTTTTTCTTATTATTTTGAGTGTGTAATGTCGTTAAGTTGGGCTAAATGCTAACATTAGCGCGCTAACATGCTCAAAGTCGACACGCTGGTGTTTAGCGTGCTAATATTTGTTTATTAGCGCCTTTGTGATGATGTCGCTGGATTTAAAAAAACGTAACTCAATTATTGATCAAAAGCCGACCTCATGGTGGCGCTAGAGAGAAGTCGGAGTCATGAGGATTCGTCTTCTACGAACGGCAGATGGACCGGACCATCCGTACGATAGCCGCGGTGCGTTCAGGGTCACAACACACACATCGTGACTTACCCGACTTACCATTGTCGAAGGCCAGGAAGGTGGCTTCGTACACGTTGTTCTTCACGTACACCGACTCGCGGTCCAGCAGCGCCATGGTGGTGATCTGACCGTTGGTCTTGTTGATCTTCAGCCAGTTAGCCGGGTCTGACAGCTTGGAGTACCTGTGCACACACACACACACACACACACACACACACACACACACACACACACACACACACACACACACACACACAGATAGGCCATTAATACAAACACAAACTACGCTGCTCTCCTCTGCCAGATGTTGACTCCTGCAGCCGAGTGTTGCGGCCGCGCTGCAGCTCCTCCTCCAAAGCGCCGGGTTTAATATTCGACACCATAATAAGCGAAAGCGGGACGAGCGCCTTTGATGTATGACACGTGTTCGCCAAGCTCGTCGCCGCGGCGGCTCGTTAGCGCCGGAGACCGGCGGAGGAGCCGAAACAGCCGAGCGCCGGTCGTAAACAACTTCACCGCTGTCTTTGTTCCCACGCCGCCGCTCGCCGCCGCCGCCGCGGCGCTCGCCGGCGTGCGGTACGTCAGCGGAGGGCGGGAAAGTGACAGCTGCAATTAACAAAAACCCTCGTACCTCGTTAACGACAATGACGAGGCCTCAGAAAAAACCCGTAGCCGAGCGGAGGATGAGCTCCGTTCCGAGGTCTAATGAGGGACGTTTGACCGCGGACGAGAAGGTGAGACGGTCAGCACGGCGACAGGAGGAGGAGGAAGAGGAGGAGGAGGAGGAGGAGGAGGAGGAGGAGGAGGAGGAGGAGGTGGTGAGAGACCCGAGGAGAGAGAGAGAGGAGACGTGCCGTTGGGGCTTAGAACTAATTCCTCCTCCAGCTACCGACTCCTCTAGGCTGCTGCACACGGAGTCAGACAAGTAGACGCCATGACAGGCTCCCCCACACACACACACACACACTCACACACTCCCTTCCTCAGAGACTTGAATGAACAGATGAGAATTAATCTAAGTCCGAGTGAAGGTGTCAGTCGGGGTGATGTTAGTGGAGCGAGCGTCCCTCGCCCGCCATCACTCGACGACATGTGTCGCCTCCCGCCGGCTCGGCGTGCGGATGGCAGAGCACGTCGTCTTAACCCCTTAACCCTCCGGGATCTGTGTGTAGATATATATATATATATATATATATATATATATACATATATACATGTATGTATGTATATATATACACAACTCTCTCTCTCATAGCTATGTATAAATATGTATACATATATATATACAGTATATATATACACAACTCTCTCTCTCATAGCTATGTATAAATATGTATACATATATGCATATATATATATATATATATATATATATATATACATAAACATATATGTTGTATATACCTGTACATACTCATCTCGCTCTCTCTATATATAAATACATTTAATTAATAATATATACATTTCTTTAGAGAGAGAGAGAGAGAGAGAGATACAAATAAATATATGTCAATATATATAATATATATAAATAAATGTAAAATAATAAAAAATGTACATAAATATAGGACACTGTTGTTTTTGTGCTGTCGCCATGTTGAGAGCCATGTGGAGTCAATCCCTCCCTCATAGATTAGCTCTGCCTGCTCTGAGCTCGTAAACTCTCCAACCTTAACCGTCGATGACGAGCCTCCCGTCCCCAGGAAGAGACGCCGCTGAGCTGCGGCGTGGGATATGTAGAATCCCCTCTAATTGAAGCCGGCCGCCGTCCTCCGGGCTGAACGTTTGAGGAGGCTGCGAGCGCTGCCAAGAACGCAGGCGGCGTGCGGCGCGCTCGATACCCTGAGCGTGAGCGACGTGGCTTGGAGACCGGAGCTCCGCCGCCGTGTAGACGCTGTGTAAATGTCAGGGTGTCTCGACCCGTGCTGATTCAATCTCGACCTTTCTTTTGGCTAATTTGTCTCTCTTAAGTCTTTACGGAAGACTTCTCGGAGAGCGCCTCTGATCCTAAACCCGGGCTTTAAACTACAGCACCGAGCAGCATGTGCGCTGGGATCATATTCTAATAAACAACGAGATACATGTACACACACACACACACGCACACACGAATGATCTCATGCTGCCACTTTCAAAGCCGCTAGCCAGAAGCCTCTCACATCGTCTCTCTTTTCCACCAGCGAGGCTGAGAAAGCGAAACATTCAGAGACACCAGCCATCACAGGCCTTTCACTCATCCTCTGCGGGAGCTCTAACGGCTCTGCATTTCTGGGGCTTTTTTTTTCCTTTTTATGAACTTTAGTGTGTGTGTGAGTGTGTGTGTGTGTGTGTGTGTGGGGGGGGGGTTCAAGCGAGGTCACCTGAAGGCAACGCAGCGGCGGCGGCGAGAGGGAAGCTGTCTGAGCGTGAGGAGCCGAGCGTCTGACGGCAAGCTGCTTTTGGAGAAGAGAGCAGCTCTGAGCTCCCATCAATACCAGACACACACAGACGGAGACGGAGGGGGAAGTGACAGGGTCGGCGGGGGAGGGAGGGATGAAGGGAGGGATGAAGGGAGGGGTGAGGCGGAAAAAAAGAGGGGAAAAAGAGGGAGGTGCAGAGGAGCCCAGCCCACTTTAGTTTGCATGACATGTCTCTTTTCGGAGAAGAAACCTGCAATGTGGACATCGCTCTCTCCTCTGTGCAGTGAGATATAAATAAATATATATATATATTTATATATATATATAATATTTATATAATATATATAATATATGATATTACTGTATATAATTATATTACTATATATAATAAATCTAATATATATATATATGTTGTATATACTGTATATAATATATATATTATATATAATATATGATATTACTGTATATAATGATATTACTATATATAATATATAATACATATAATATATATATATAATATACATTATATATAATAATATATATATAGTATATATATGTATATATAATATATAATATACAGTATATATATAATATACATTATATATAATATATATATATATATATATATATATATATATATATATATATATATACACAGTATATATATATATATACACACACACACACAAGTACATCTCCCACTCCTTCCCTCGCTATCAATTCGGTAACATTTCACGGGGTTCCTCGGTGGAAGAGGCCGTCTTATTGACATTTAGAAAAATCCATCTCCCACTTTGGAGCTGGCTGCCCTCGGCGGGGCATGTGGGAGTTTCCCTGACACGGGGGGTCGATGCCCGGATTGGCACGGCGCCCGCGGTGCGTCACCCCCACTTAGGAAGGCCGGATGAGGGATGGGTTCAATGAGGAGGAAGAGAAGAAGAGGATCTACAGAGAGGGCGGTGTCCAGCTCATTGTGGGGTGACCTCTCTACGCCAGTCGCCTGGCAACGGGCGGAGGTAACCGGGCGGAGGGTCGGTGAAGAATGTCACCGGAGAGGGAGAAACTTTCTCTCAAGCGATGAAACTAAATGAAAAATAAATATACTGGAAGCCGTGGCGCTCACAGTGAAGTGATCGGTTTAAACCAATCAGGAAGCACCGGCAGGAAATCAAACTTTAAAAACAGTGCACATAAATCAAATAGAAATATTGTGTATATATATTTTTATTTTTATGTCGTACATTTTTGTATTTGTTTTATGGTAATATGTCTAAACAAATATCTTTGTTATAATATATTTTTTATGCTTTTATGCTGTAACGAATCAATTGGGAATTTATGACATTTAATTCAATATATCAATGCTAAAAAATCCCCGTATTAAAGGAGGTGGTTTCCTATGATGACTCTGTTAATGCAACAATAAATGTTCTTGTATTTTCCATAAATGTATGTCTTTTTAATTGGAGGTAGTTCTGTTTCTATTTTGCCTTCTTATTTATGACACTTACTCTAATTAGTTAACCTTGAATGCATTATGTGTTATAATTGTACAATTTATGCAAAGAAAAATAAATAAATCAATTAACGCATCTTTAGAGATCGTTTAGATGCTTCGGGTTGAAGAGGTCCTGTCAAAATACACAAAGTATTTATATATATTTGTGTATTCTGTGTTAATTAATAACCACGTTTGGTACTTTTTGTCATATTCAGATATGCAACGATGAATGCTGGGTAATGTTTGTGTACGCTGATATTGTCAAACCTGTCTAGGTCATGTGACAAGGCGATGCAACGGTGTGTGTGTGTGTGTGTGTGTGTGTGTGTGTGTGTGTGTGTGTGTGTGTGTGTGTAAAGCACGCCCATTGTAACTACCTTACGCCACAGCGTTGTTCCTTTTTATGTTTTGGAAAGGAGGGAGGGGGGAGGAGGGGGAGATGGAGGGAAGGAGGGAAGGAGGCATGGAGTGAGTGAGTGAAAGATGGAAGGATGGATTGAGAGATGGAGGGGAGGAGGGAGGGAGGGAGGGAGCGAGAGATGGAAGGATGGATGGAGGGGAGGAGGGAGGGAGGGATAGAGGAAGGGAGTGAGTGTGAGAGAGAGAGATGGAAGGATGGATGGAGAGATGGAAGGGAGGAGGGAGGGAGGGAGGGAAGGAGGGAGTGAGAGAGAGAGATGGAAGGATGGATGGAGAGATGGAGGGGAGGAGGGAGGGAGGGAGGGAAGGAGGGAGTGAGTGAGAGAGAGAGATGGAAGGATGGATGGAGAGATGGAGGGGAGGAGGGAGGGAGGGAAGGAGGGAGTGAGTGAGAGAGAGATGGAAGGATGGATGGAGAGATGGAGGGGAGGAGGGAGGGAGGGAAGGAGGGAGTGAGTGAGAGAGAGAGAGAGATGGAAGGATGGATGGAGAGATGGAGGGGAGGAGGGAGGGAGGGAAGGAGGGAGTGAGTGAGAGAGAGAGAGATGGAAGGATGGATGGAGAGATAGAAGGGAGGGAGGGAGGGAAAGAAGGATGTAGGGAGGGAGGGAGAGATGGAGGGGAAAAGGGATGGAGGGGAGGATGGAGGGGAAGAGAGAAGGAGGGAAGGAGTGAGAGAGGAAAGGAAGGAGTTGTAACTACCTTACGCCACAGCGTTGTTCCTTTTTATATTTTTAAATCTTCATTTAGTGAGGGTAAAAACTAAAATATGCACAACAATTACACACACATACTAGACTTTAAAAACGTCTTAGTTAATCTTAACGGAGAAGACATCCCCCCCCCCCCACACACACACACACACACACACACACACACACGTCGGTATGTGTAGATCGCCGTATGGTTTTAACATCATAACCCGCCTCATGACATCACGGCGAGGCACTTCTGAGGTACCTGACTATCTGGTGGATGAAGTGGTCGGGGTCCTGGGCGGCGAACACGGTGAGCGTGGTGCCGGCGGGGACGCCCTCCTCGAAGCGGATCATCTTGGGGTTGACGGGGAAGACGGGCGGCTCGTTGACGTCCTGCACCGAGATGGTGACGCCCGCCGTGGACTGGAGCGACGACTGGATGCCGCTGGCCAGGTGCGCCTGGTTGGAGACCACCACGGTCAGCATGAAGGCGCGGTTCATCTCGAAGTCCACCGGCTAGAGGAGGGGGGGGGGGGGAGAGAGAGAGAGTTGGTGATGGAGAGAAAACGTGGGGGGAGTGGGGACAACGTTAAGAGACCGAGGGATGTGAGTGGGAGGAGGAGAAGGAGAAGAAGAAGAAGGAGGAGGAGGAGAAGAAGAGGATGAAGAAGGAGAAGGAGGAGAAGAAGAAGAAGGAAAAGAAGAAGAAGAAGGAGGAGAAGAAGAAGAAGGAGAAGAAGAACAATGAGAAGAAGAAGGAGAAGGAGGAGGAGAAGAAGAACAATGAGAAGAAGAAGGAGAAGATGAAGAAGAAGGAGGAGAAGGAGAAGAAGAAGGAGGAGGAGGAGAAGAAGAGGATGAAGAAGGAGAAGGAGGAGAAGAAGAAGAAGGAGAGGAAGAAGAAGAAGGAGAAGAAGAAGAAGAAGGAGAAGAAGAACAATGAGAAGAAGAAGGAGAAGAAGAGGAGGAGAAGAAAGGATGAAGAAGAAGAAGGAGAAGAAGAAGAAGAAGGAGAAGAAGAAGAAGAAGGAGGAGAAGAAGGAGGAGAAGAAGAAGGAGAAGAAGAACAATGAGAAGAAGAAGGAGAAGATGAAGAAGAAGGAGGAGAGGAAGAAGAAGAAGAAGAAGAAGAAGGAGAAGAAAAATGAGAAGAAGTAGAAGGAGGAGAAGAAGATGGAGAAGAAGGAGGAGAAGAAGAAGAATAAGGAGGAGAAGAAGAAGAAGAAGAAGAAGAAGAAGAAGAAGAAGAAGAAGAAGAAGAAGAAGAAGAAGAAGAAGAAGAAAAGAGAGAGAGAAAGGGAAATTAGTGCGGCTGATTGCATGATTAGTTGTAATTGTTTTCCAATTTGAGAAATGACATCATCGCTCAGTGAAAACAACGCTCACACACACACCTGGAGGGCCAGGTGTGTGTGTGTGTGTGTGTGTGTGTGTGTGTGTGTGTGTGTGTGTGTGTGCGTGAGCGAGGAGGACACACAGAGACGCAATCTAAATGGCGGCCCGCCGGCTCGGGGCGGTTACCTTGACGACCGTCAGCATCCCCTCGTTGGTGACGGGGTTGGTGCGGATGGCGAAGTGTCCGGCCGGGTCGCCGCTCACGATGCGGTACACGGCGTTCCAGTTGGGGCTGTGAGGCTGATCACGGTCCAGAACCGTCAGGTTGGTCACCACCACGCTCACCTTGTTCTCTGGCACCTCCCCCGAGAACTAGGGGGGGGGGAGGGAGGGAGGGAGGGAGGGAGGGAGGGAGGAGAAGGAGGAGAAGAGGGAAGGAGGGAGGGATGGAGGGGAAGAGAGAAGAAGGGAAGGAAGGAGGGAGAGAGGAAGGGAAGGAGGGGGGGATGGAGAAGAGGGAAGGAGGGATGGAGGGGAAGAGAGAATGAGTGAGGGAGGAAGGGAAGGAAGTAGGGAGGGATGGAGGAGAAGAAGAAGGAAGGAGGGAATGATGGAGAAGGGGGAAGAAGTGAGGGATGGAGGGGAGGAGGGAAGGAGGGAGGAAGGAAGGAGGGATGGAGGAGAAGAGGGAAGGAAGGATGGATGGAGAAGGGGGAAGAAGGGATGGATGGAGGGGAGGAGGGAAGGATGGATAGAGGGAGGGAGGGTTAACATCTTGCTGACGTCGCTCCAGTCGGAGGTAATTCGTTGATTTATTAAGATTCGTAACGTTTCCTCGTCGTTCTTTTTGTTGTTGTTGTTGTTGTTGTTGTTGTGAAAACAAACATAAAGCTCACCGGAGAGAGAGAACAACACATGGGCAGAAAGGAGAAAGAGAGGAGAGGGGGAGGATATCTGAATAATAGAGACTCATCTCTCCGCTCTGGTGATGCTTTGAACTAATTGTTGTTCATTAAGTGTTTACGTGTTTAGTTTTGATGTTTCCCCCAAATCTGTGTTCTAATAAGCGGTTTGATGAACACGGTGATTAAAGCAGAGAATCGTCTCACGATCTTTATTATATCAGAGAAACAACTTGTGATGAACCGCAGGAGGAGATACAGCTGCAGAGGAAGAGATGTCCTTCTAGAAGACACACACACACACACACACACACACAGACACGGACACACACACAGACAGAGACACACATGAACACACACACACACACACAGACAGAGACACACATGAACACACACCCACACATACGCATGCACGCACGCACGCACACAACATACACAGTCACACACACATGGACATAAAGACACACACACACGGACACACACAAAAGGACACGCACAAACAAACATCCACACACACATACACAGACACACAGACACACTCACACACAACACATGGACACAGACACACACAAGGACACACCCACACTCCCACACACACACACACTCACACACACATACACACACACACACACACACACACAGAAACACACACACACATGGACGCATCCACACTCACACACACGCACAGAAACACACACACGGAAACACACACACACACACATTCACACACACACACACACACACACACATTCACACACACACACACACACATTTCATACGATTCGGTTTATTACTTTTTGAGTTATGCGAATAACACACAAACACGCACACATACATACAAACAAATAAATAAATACACAGCGATCAAAACATAACCTTCCGCAGAATGCAAAGGTAAAAAAGGGAAAACAAAAACATCTCTTCTTTTCTTTTCCTTTCCTCACCGATAAAAGGCCAACGACATCATTACGTACGATAAATATCCAAAGAAGAGACTCCTCCTCACACCCTCGCGCCATCGTCCACTCAGGACGCCGTGACACAGTCTCTCTCTCTCTCTCTCCCTCCCTCTCTCTCTATTTGTATTTACACAAATCAAAGTCAAGGAGGGAGGATGGGGAGAAGTGGTGAATAATCTCCGGCACTCCAAACTCTTTCAGCTATTTAGATGCGCCGTCTCTACAGGTGACTCACCTCCCAAAAAAAGAAAAGAAAAAAGAAAGAAATAAATAAAAAGCACTCTCCTCCGACGTGTGAAGCCGCCTGAGAGTTCACGAGTCGTATGAACCCTAAACCGCGGGTTCCCGTTGGCGAGGTGTGATGCACTGGATTATAAGCTTTGATTAAATATGTGAAGGGAAGTAAACCCATATTTATTTTGTCGATCACAGGATGAGAATCGGAGGCCTGACGTCTCACATCCGGGGCCCATGTGGTTACGCTAATAAAGGATTTGAGTGTTTTTGTTGTTGTTTTGTTTGTTGTTTCTTCAAATTAGACGCTCATATATATATATATATTTATATATCAGCTTGGGTTTCACCCCCGCAAACAATTTCACATAATTAGCGCATTTATGTTTTCCCTCACGCTTCCCCGTAGAGAGCCGTGAGTTCTTCCCCGCGCGTCTGTCACGCACAAATAATTACCGAGCCGCTCCGAAGTCGAGTTGTTTGTGTGGGTGAAAAAAACAAAAAACAACCAAAAGAAAGTGGAGATTGACAAAGAAAAAAAAACAGGGGGAATGGTGTCTGGTGGGGGGGGGGACGACAACGCGGAGGTTCAGACCACGAAGACTATGGAGGACTCAAAATGACTTAAGTATAAATAAATTAATTAATTAATAAATATATGAATATATAAATAAATGTATAAATAAATGTATAAATGCTTAAATAAATGTATAAATAAATAAATGTATAAATAAATAAATACAGGAATGAATGAATATAAGTTATGAATCAACAGGACATCATTAAATACATATATTTATGTATTTCTTCATTTATTTATTTCTCTATTTATGTGTCCACGCGTATTTCTTCATTTATTTATGTGTGACATTTACGTATCCGTATATTCAAATGTATGGAGGACTAAAAATGACTTAAGTATAAATAAATAAATAAATGAATAAATATAGGAATAAATAAATAAATCCTTAAATAAATGTATAAATAAATGTATAAATGCTTAAATAAATGTATAAATAAATGTATAAATAAATATAGGAATGAATGAATATAAGTTATAAATCAACAGGACATCATTAAATAAATATATTTCTACATTTCTGTATTTCTTCATTTATTTATTTCTCTATTTATGTGTCCACACGTATTTCTTCATTTATTTATGTGTGACATTTACGTGTCCGTATATTCAAATGAGCTGGGCGGTCCGAACCTCTGTCTAAAGCTTATTGGTCACGTCGGGGAGCAAGACAGAAGCAAACGATCCCTAGCACTTGGATCTGTAGACGAACAGCGTTTATTATGCGTTCTTGTCTGTACATTCTAAATACTACTGTTGTTGAGTCACAAAATGTAATTTGCCGGAGGGCCCCGCTGAGAGGGAAGAGCGAGTGCGAGCGTCACCAGAACTTTTCTCGACTTCTCACTCTTCATCCACGGTGGATTCTCTTTCTATCTTTCTCTCCTCTTCCTCCCCGTGTGCATGTTGTTCCCTGCACAGCCTCTTCTTCCTCTGCCTCTGTTGTTCTCATATTCCTATTAGAGCCGTTCCGGCCGAGAACGATACCCCCGCATATGCTACTGTGTGTGTAGCATATCGGCTTTATGGGACAATGGGGTGGCATAAAGATTAAATGAGCCATTGTTCAAATGACCGATGCAGGTTTAAGTCCCGGGGTGATGGAGTCAGACCTCGTAAAGACATTACATTCCTTATTGATCCTGTTCTCTGTTCCAGCTATAAAGCTTTCCCCCCGTATGCCTTCGCTACCTCTATACACTGCAAAAATTCAGCCTAAAAAAACAAGGAAAAAAAAAAAAGTAATAAAATGAGGGAATATAACTTTAAATAAGCCAAATTATCTGCCAACAGAACAGGAAAATTTGACTTGCCAAGATTTCTTAAAACAAGTGAAATGCTCCAACATTAAAACTGCCTTGTAAGAAGAAATATCTCGTCATAGATTTCCTTAATTTGAGATATTTCATTTGACTTAGATTACAATTTTTGCAGTGTAGTTCCTCGTCCGCACCGAGAGACGCCACGACGTAGTTTAAAAACATAAAAAATGTGCAGGCTTTGATGTGGAATGTTCCCAAATATCATTCGTTGTTGACATTGTGGCGCAGGAGATTGAGGTGGAGAAGGTGGCTGAAAAAAATACATATCCTGCCCAAATATCTTTAAATAATCTATTTGAGATGATGAAAACTCAGCGAGGAGCGGTCGAATAAATGGTTTAGCGCCGATTCTGACGAGGGAAAAGCAGAAGTCGGGGACTCACGGTTCTGACGGTCAGTTCCGGGGGGTTGTCGTTGATGTCGGTGATGCTGATGAGAGCCGTGGCCGTGTTGGACAAGCCGAAGTTCAGGTTGCCCTCCATGTCGGTCGCCTGGACGATGATGGTGTACTGGGACACTTTCTGTAACGAAATCAAGCAGAAAACACGATTTATACATCAAAATGCTGACTGATGATACATATGTCTGCTGTGTGACGGCGACATTCGTCAAATGAATGAATGAATGCATGAATGAAGAGCACACCCCCACCCCCTCCCCCCCGCAAAAAAAAAAATCCAGCAGAAACACTGCAGTCGGTTAGAAACCTCATTTTCCTCAATACACACACACACACACACACACACACACACACACACAAACACACACACACACACACACACACACATGAGCATACACAAAGGGGGGGAGGGGGGGGTCACTGTGTTGGTAAAAGGCCTCATCCATTAACGCCTAAAAAGTCCTGGCTTTCCGCTGTGGGAACAGAAGCAGCATCATCACTCATTTTAATGGAGGCGCTGTCGCTTTAAGAAGCGCCGCGGTGACGCGGATTATACCAGAAGGTGAGCGGGCCCGTATTTAGTTCACAGTGAGGGGGGGATGGGGGGGGGAGGCACTGCTCCAGAGTGTACTGCAGCACACACACACACAGACACACACAGACACACGCACACACACACACACTGCAATATTAAAGTGGCGTTACGAGGAACAACATCACGCGTTCGGCGTTAGTTTAGACACGCCCGCTAAACAAAAGAGGCGGAGCTTCACGGAGCGTCTACGTCACCGCCGGCTGAAAGTTCACTCCGTCCCCAGAGCCACCACTGGAACGAAGCCCCTGTGTGTGTGTGTGTGTGTGTGTGTTTCCATTGTAATCTGCTTCGTCGACTCTTTTCTTCCTATTAATCCTCGCGGCTGCGGCCTCCATTGTGTCGGCGCGAGGAGCGAGGCGTCAAGGGCGCGCCGGCGTCCGCCTGCTCGGCGTTATTCACCCGGCGGGTCGCGCTCGCTAAACGACTTGATGGCCGGCAGCACCGACGTAATGGACCGCCCGAGACAGACATCTTGTAGAAATAGATGGAGGAGCTATTGCCCCCCCCCCCTCCACCCCCCTCCTCTCCTCCTCTAGTTTATTCTGCTCTCTTTGTTAACTCACATGCTGTTATTCTTTTGATCTCTCGCTATCTTGGCCGCTCAGTGTTCTCTCTTCCTGTCTGTTCTCTCCATCTCTCTGCCGGTCTCTCTCTCTCTCTCTGTGTATCTCCATATCTCGTCTCTCGCCATTTTTTTTCCGACTCGTGATGGATGCAGTTGATTGTGAGATCAGTCAAAACCAGTGAGGCCAGTTAAAAACCGCCGTTCGGCATCTCTCCCTCGGGGATGTTAATCTGCACCAAACCATCCCCGTGAATGCACACTCAATACCGGCTGCCCTTTATTAGACGCCTAATGAAACATCGATGCCGTCTCTTTCCTCGTAGGAAATAGAGCCTCCGGTGAACGAGACCCTCGGCACACGCCTTTAGATCCCCAATCAGAAGAGAAAACGCCAGGTGGGCTCCGGCGTTTGACGGACAGGTGAGGAGACGTGACTGGATCTGAGCCAGCAGGTGGAGCTCTCACACAATGGGAGATGTGTGGCTGCAGGGCGACGTCACAAGGGCCTTCTAGTAGTAGTAGATATCCAGCGAGTGGGAACAGGTGGGACGCTCTTAGGCCGGGGAAAAAGGACGTACACACACACACTCACACACACACACACACACACACACACACACTGAGCCAAGCACACTGCTGTCCAAAAGCATCTGCCCGAACAAGCCAATGAAGGGCTCTAATGAGTCCGACAGAAGTGGCGAAACAGAAAATCTCTCCGTTAGATCAGAGTCCAGCGCTTGGCAGGAAAACGAAGCCGCCTGTATCACGACCAACAGCAACAGCCCCCCACACACACACACACACACACAGAGGCCTCAGCGACACCCGTACACCAACTATAAAAACTCAATCCACCCATTTTTTTTTGTTTTACCCCCCGCTGAGACCAAATGAGGTTGTTTCCAAACCAGGAGGACCGGAGAAAAGAAATAAGGAAACGGCTTCAGGCGGCGAGGACCGGCGGGTAGCCGCTCACGGTCGGGGGAACAAATGGACTCGCTCCGTACGGCGAGGAGAACGAAGTCGGGGAAATAATGGTCCGGACACGTGAGGCGGCGTCGAACAAGACAAATGGAGACGAGTGCTTTTTTTTCTTTTCTTTCCCGCCCGAAAACACAACGTACGGCGGTGAATTAATTATACCTGAGCTGAGTGTGCGTTTCCACTTGTAAAGGACCACTCACAGAGGACGGGACTTGCTTTCACTCGTGTCGCTGGAGGATGGAGTTTCCGGCCTGCCGGGCTCCGAGTGGCCACAGTCATTAGCTTGTCACTTACAATCTGTCTCCAACGGACCCGCTCGGCGCCGGTGGCGGAAAAACACTGGAGACCGGCTCGCTTCATTTCTCCTTCTGCAGCGCGGCGTGACCCGCGGGGTCAGCGTGTAGTTTGAGTTCACGAGAGGTCAACTGGATCAGATCGACTGAAGTACAGACGTAACGCATCATAAGTAACGGTTAATGGGAACTTTGTGTTTTTGTTTTTGTTTATTGTTTTATGTACATATGCATGTGTGTGTATTTATGTGTGTGTGTGTATGTGTATATATGTGTGTGGGAATATGTATGTCTGTGTATGTATATGTTTATGTATGGACATGTGTATATGTATATATGTTTATGTATATATATATATATATATATATATATATGTATATATATATATATATATATATATATATATATATATATATATATTTAGGTTTATGTATATGGTTCTCTGAAATAAATTATAGGTTAGGGCAATTATAAGCTAAGCTAAACTAAACTACATTAAACTAAACTAAAATAAAATAAATTAAACTAAACTAAAATAAACTAAAACTAAACTACACTAAAATGAACTAAACTAAAATAAAATAAAATAAATTAAACTAAAATAAACTAAACTAAAATAAAATAAACTATACTAAAATGAACTAAACTAAAATAAAATAAAATGAACTAAACTAAAATAAAATAAAATAAACTCAAATAAACTCAATTAGTGTGAATTTGCTGCGGTTGCACGCACAAATCGACATACGTTGAAAAACACAAGAAAATATGCAGAAAAGTCTCCATCTTCATCACCCCCTCCCTCCCTCCCTCCCTCTCTTCATCATCTCCCCTCTTGAGTTGAGGACACAAACAGCTCAAAGCTGGTCTCTATAAAAGCTTTTCACCGGAATCCGAGTCGCTCGGATACGTCGGTACTGTACATCTGAGATATGAACTCAGGAGCCACTTCATTAGATACGCCTCCACATCTACGCAGGCAGCTCAGATTCACAAGCTGGATAAATAAAGGCCGTGAGTCATGTGTGAATAAAGCTGCCGGATCAAAGCGAGACGTTTAGTTAATCGTCCTCCTGACCGTGACGCTGTGACAGACGCACAGGTAGCGCATATCGGCACGACAAACACGCTTTGGGCACATTTTGATGTCACGAGCTGAAAGAAAAGGGAAGTGGCGTTCAGGAGAGAAACCACGGGGAGCAGCACTCAGCTGTCAATCATCTGGGATACAAAGAAAAGAAAAGAGAATCCACGTGTCTCTGTGGGACTGTAGAGGCGCTTTGAACATGCTAATTGCGGCTAAGCTAACAAGCTGAAGCTTTAACCCTTTTAAATATTTATTTCCCCGCGAAAATACGGAGCAGAAATAAGTTTAAACTACTGAAATAATCATAAGGGTTTGCTCTTCCGCCTCCTTCCTCCTGTGAGCTTGTCTGCTAACACCATCGGCATCACCATCTTAGTTCCCCATGTTAGCATGCTATTAGCACTACACACCAAAGGCTAGATGCCAGTAATTTGAGAGGTATTTAGTCATAAACAAAAATAATTTGACATTTAAATGGCGTTGTTTGAGACCGTGCATCAACATAGTTATTATAATTCATAATCCATTCAATAGTAGCTGAGACAAACACACGTCAACATCGCGGCGGTGCGAGGAAGAAGAGCGCTATCTAGGGTTATCACTTATGTAATTAGGAACATTGTCTGGAGACCATTTATGTCGACAGCAAATGTTGTGCCACTTTTAAATAGAAAGCTATTTGATAGCATGAGTAACACGTCTGAACTGCGAGAGGGGGATGTCAGGGGATCACCAGAGCTATTAGCATTCACCTTCCGGGAAACATTTTAGTACTTAATGACATTACATCCAGCGTAGTTAAGATATAGCCGAGATCTAGAAGTACACTCCAGCTATCCATCCATACAGAATTGCCTCTCTGGGAATATGTGTTGGGCTGTATATTCAGTACTAACATTTATGAAGGGAAAACTGACATGCATCACATGTAGGGTGACCAGACGTCCGGTTTTCCCCGGACGTGTCCTCTTTTTGAGACCCAAAAAAAAGCGTCTGGCAGGGTTTCCAAAAACGTCCGGGATTTTGCTTCGTTGGATATTTGTGTTTCTCTGGGTTTTCACAAACTAGTATTTACCCCTTACAAGTTTTGGAAATGGTATCTCCCTTCCACCTGAAGAGTCATTGGTCGACTGATCTCAGTGTTGCCAGATACACGAAAAAATACCCCCCTTTTAGGCATGTATATCACAAAACAATAATAATAATAGAGATGTAAATAGCATGAAGGAGTTATGCCGAAGTGTCCTCTTTTTCACAAACTCAAATCTGGTAACCCTAATCACATGAAAAGGAAAACATTGACTCGGATTTGAGTAAACTTGGTGTCGGTGTTATAGGTAAGCTGCATTATGTTGTGCACGTCTTGTGCTGATACAAAGGACCACATTTGAGGTCACAGGTCATTTTGTATTTCCTCTCAAAGGGTCTTCATCAGGTCCAACGTTTGCAGACGGATTTAAAGAACAAGCCGAGGTCAAGAAGGGGTATCCACTGAAAAAGATCAGAAAGAAGGACCGACTTGCAAATATAATGCAAGACGATGCTCTGGTAGTGAATATCCATCCCGAGAGCCGTTGAATGCCTGACCCGGACCGAAAGGGAAACGCATTATCCACAATAGAAGGGCGGAGAAACACGGTCTGAAAACCAGAAGGCCGTGCAGCAATTCAGCTTTTCTGAAGAAAAAACAAGGTTCAATTCAATACCTGCCAGCTGCACATAATACGGTGGTTATCGAGTGAATGCTTTCTTGATTGAATGTGGGCAACGAGGAGTCCACATCCACCTACAATGCATCGATATTCCCCGCTCGACAACCCGTTTACAATTCTCCGACGGCTCTGCGGTCTCGCTCTGCTGTTGACGCGTTAACGTAGAACCCCCCCGACCCCTCCGGATCCTAATAGAGCCAGACGGCGGGCGCTCGTGTCCAGACGATGTCCTAATCGTCAGCGAGACAGTCCAACCCGGAGCGGGCGATCGGCCCGGTGGACAGCCTGGCGCCGGGCACCCGCCACGCTAACGCCAACGCCACGCAAGAGCGTTCCAACCCAGGGCTCGTGGGAGGTTGAGACAGCCCGGGGTAATGAAGGACAGCAGCTCCGCCTGCCAAAGGAGCGAGGGCACAAAGGGGTAACGTCCACGCCAGCTGTGGCATCCCGACCTCTCCCGCTCTGCTACCCGCTGCACCGGACTCGCGCTTCATTAAAGATGGATTCTCACAGACTGACGGACGGACGACTGTATTCTGGGTTTTTTTCCGCGGCTGAAGCAAAGCTGCATGCAAACTTTGTAATAATAATAATAATAATAATAATAATAATAATAATGCATTATATTTTTATCGCACTCTTCCTTCAAGAATCTCAGAGTGCCACACAGATAGTAAAAACAAATAAAACCGATTAAAACAGTTAAAAGCAACCCATAAAACAAGAAAGTTATTAAAATAAATAAATAGAAGAATGTCATGGCTGACTTTGACTTTGTCATTGACTGTTTGCGTTATCGTTGTGCAGTAATACGTCCAATGGGACGCGGACATCGGTGATAACCCTCCTCTTACCTTTGACCCCATTCAATGTTCAACATCCACACTACCGTTCAAAAGTTCATCCAGACAATTTTGTGTTTTCCATGAAAACACGTACTTTTATTTATTAAATGAATACAAGATTAATACAAAATATAGTCAAGACATTGACGAGGTTAGAAATAATGATTTTCATTGTAAACATTAATGTTGTTCTTCAGACTTGTGGCTCAAAGGAAGGCCAGTTTTAGAGCTTCTCTCACCAGCATAACTGTTTTCAGCTGCGCTCACATAAAAAGGGTTTCAATGTCAAGGAATAATCTGTTTGTGGAAAATGTCAAATAAAAAGTTATAAAAAAATGTATTGATATCATTTTTTTTAATTCATATTTTATGATTTTTTTCTAATTTATTGGGGACAACTGAGTAAACATAAAATTCACATAATGATATGTTTTCAATGTTCTGTACAATTTGACCACAGGCTGTTTTTCACTGTGTAAAACATAAGAAATATAAACTTTTTTATTTATTTAAATGTCTATTTAGGTAGTCAACAAATTCACTTAAACTTGGGAAACAATGATAATTCTAATAATTTTCTCTAGGTCTTAATTGCTCGGGTCACATTGACCCCAGGGATAAAATAATTTAGTAAATTTGAAGATAACAGGAGGGTTAAACACGCTACCTGTGATACATTTAAAGTAAATAATAAAACAAATACATCACTAAATTGTCACTTTATTGTTCTGAGGGTGTTGGGGTTGCTAGAAATAAACTAAATATAATCCTCACAGTTACTGATACATTCAGAGCATCTCCGACTATCAAGACACACAATCAAGCAATACATTTTTGACTCTCAATTTCTTTGTGATCTTTCTAAATATATGTACTGGACGTAGTAATATGTCAGCCATGTTCTACTGTATATGTAGAGTCAGACCCTCGTATCCCCCCCCCCCCTTGGTAGCTTCTGGGCAGGAACACAGTGGAAGCATGTG
>CM070109.1:21966013-21978513 GCA_036178185.1 Liparis tanakae | reverse complement strand
TATGCCTGTGCGTGTGTGTGTGTGCGCGTGTGTATGTGTGTGTGTGCGTATGTGTGTGTGTGTCTTCTATCAAGGCGAGGGGCCCCGTGGCTGCCTCTTCCCCCGAGCAGAATTATTGATTTGCACGAGTTTGTCAGCTGGGCTCACAAATGCGACCGGGCAATTAGGAGCACTTTGTGCCGGGAAGAGGAGAGATCACCTCGCCTCTCTCAAAGGCTTCTGTGAAAATGTCACTTTCCATCAGGCGGCTATTTACAGGCTGCTGGCTGGCTGGCTGCTGCAGCCGGAAAGAATATATACTGTCAGCTCACAGGAGGAGGAGGGCAGAGAGAGGAGAGACGGCTGGAGCGCGAACACGCTCCAACGAGAGGAAGATAATGTAAGTAGGGAGAAAAAAAAATAATAATTAAGGAGACAAGGACACAGGAGACAAGGACACAGGACACAGGAGACAAGGACACAGGAGACAAGGACCCAGGAGATGGTGAAGTGTGAAAATCCAACGGGGGGAACAGAGTGGTAATTACAACGCCTACATGTTGTAATGTTCGGCAATATTGGAAAAAAACATACCGGTGTTTCATAATATATAAGTGGTATATAATAATATAATGCATGAGCACTCGGTGGGTGGTGAGGGTGGGCGGCGGGCGCCATGTTGAGCAAACGCTAAACCACCGATCAACACGTTAAAAACTAGGAAAATAAGTCCAAATATAGTAATTAGCGTGCGGCAGAAGTACGTCGCGTTGCCTCTTAAAGGTACAGTGACGTCTCAGAGCTGCAGATCCCCTCAGGTTCAGGTTCAGGTGTCTCCATTCCCATAATTGGATAAACATCCATGGCAACCGTCATTTCCGCGACAGCCTGCTTGGACGGGATCATTTTCGCCTAGAATTCAACATCAGACGTCGTTAAGTTTTCAAAGCGGGATGTGTCACTATTCCCCCCCCCCCCCCCCCCCCCTCCTCAAAGAAGAGTCCAAAAGAAAGAAGGAGATGGAGTAAACAATTACGGCTATTCCGCCGAAGACGGCGTCAACATATATTTATGAAATCAGCCTCCCGTTCCCGCGGGGGGAGGGAGAAGGACGTGACGTCTGACGTGATGACGGAGCGCTTTACATCCAAAGGGGGGGGGGGGGGGGGGGGCTGAATAGGGTTAATCTCTGAGCCTGTTTAATTCCTCTCTCATTTCATCACTAATTCCCCCCTCCAAAAAAAACTAATTGCTTTTCCGCCCCCCAAAAAAACTCGCCGGAGCTGAACATCTGACTTGGCGCCGGGCGCCGGCGTGTTGTCGGCCATTTTGCTCACGTAAACTCTGGGATCAGCGGTGAGGTCTATCGAGCCGCGGAAAAACATTAGTCAGCCCGAGTCAACATCTGCCTCCCAATTAGAGGCGAGATAGAGGAGGGAAGAAAAAAAGAGGAGGAAGATGGATGGAGAGACAAACACACACACACACACACACACACAAACACACGGATGCAAAGATAGAAAGCAAAGGAGGAAATTGGAAAAGCAGAAACAGAAAAGTGAGGACGAGGGTTTCTTAAAGACCACTAAAAGCCAAATGTAGGAGGGTAAGCGAGGGGGGGGAGGGGCGGACGTTTAATAACTCTTTAATAACTGCTCCTCGGTGTGTGTGTGTGTGTGTGTGGGGGGAGTTAGAGCTTTAAAAAAACCTGTTTCCGCAGGACAGTGAGGTGAGGAAGAGGTCGAGAGAGAGAAAGGAGGGGATGAGAAGGTTAACGCCCGGTGAATCTTGAGGGGGGGTGATGGAGGGGGTGATGGAGGGGGTGATGGAGGGCGGAGGCCTCGAGTTGAGCCCACCCCCCTCTGAGGACACAGAGACCAGAGGAAAAACGCTCAAACATAACAAAACATACATAAAAAGGCAAAAAGCCAGAACAAAATCCACCTTTTAGCCGCTTCACTACTACCCCATCGCTACCTGCTCAGCCTGACCTCTGACCCCGCTGGGGGACAAACAGCCCAAACTACAAAAGGAGTCCGTCACACCAGAACCGCAATTTAGAGCCAACGACGTGGGAGGAGTCACGCGGGATTGCAGGACTGTTGGTTTTGTGAGAGGACAAAGGCGTCTGATTGGAGGCCGGGGGGAGGGGGGGGGGGGGTGTCATCGGTACATAGAGACGTCTCTCTGAGGACGCTCTCCACTCGCTGGAGAGAGACATAGGGCTTTTTGAGGAGGATACAGCATGAAAGGGAACAACTTGGTTGGAGGAAGAGGAGGAGGAGGAGGAGGAGGAGGGGGAGGAGGAGAATGAGGAGGAGGATGAGGAGGAGGAGGAGGAGGAGGAGGAAGAGGAGGAGGGCTTTCTGAGGAAGCCACGCCTCCGAATCTTTATCTGGGGCCACTTAAGAGAAGCCAATAATCACGTTGGTGACCTTCCAGAGACAAGTGGGTTTGTGTGTGTGTGTGTGTGTGTGTGTGTGTGTGTGTGTGTGTGTGTGTGTGTGTGTGTGTGAGACGGTGTGTGTGTCTGTGGAGCTCATCAGCTGACTGTGGGTCGGCGGTTATGAGGTCAGTCTTTCAATCAGGGGGTCGGCGGTTCAATCCCCGACCTCATCGACGTGTCCTTGAGCGAGACACTTCACCCGGAGTCGCCCCCCCGCTGCTGTGTATGTAACTCGTATGTAACACGTATGTAACACGCATGTAGCATGTATGTAACACGCATGTAACATGTATGTAACATGTCAGTTGTCTTTGAGTACCGTAAAGCGCGCTGTATGGATTATGAATATGGGATGCTTCGTTTCCGTGACACTCGGCCCCGCGTCGGACCGGTTTGAGCCGGTTCCTGGAGGAGAACCTGTTTCCCCGCCCGCGTTCCGCTCGTCTCGCCGCTTTGTTGCGTTTGATTTCCCGCGCGGATTAAATCCCATCGGTCGCGCGGGTTCACGCGGGAGGAGGACAGCGCCGGATCTCTCGCTGCTCGTGAAAGAACATCTGGCGGCGGCGATAAGGGGCGGGGCCCCCGTCCCCCCGCCCCCCCCGTCCTCCCGCCGCTCGCTTTCGGGGCTTTTCACACGGCGCCGCACCGCGTGAAGACGTGTCGTAATGCGACGGAGAACCTTTGATATCGGGGGTCTGGAGATGCCGAGCGTGATACCGCTGTGGCTTTACACATATAACCCCCCCCCCCCCCTCCATCTGCTCGGCGTTTAGGGAAATAAAATAGAGGCCCGAGGCTTTTTATTGGACAGCTATTCATAATAAAGGTTTTGTTGCTGCTCCGCACACTTAAAACATGAGAAACCTTTGAAATAGTTCTGTATATACATATATTATATATATATATATATATATATATATATATATATATCATCGTATCCACCTTAAATACCGCATGGCTTCCGTTACGTCGGCTTAAATTGGGCTTAATCTGGACACTTTCACACCTTTTCATATTCAAATTTATGGAAATTTCCGTAAGTTTAAGTAATGAATGAATGATTAAGTCTTGGTAAACAATGTGTTGCTATAGTTGCATTTAGGTTTAGGTCAAACAAATATGAATATGTGTCAAGTAAATTTTAAATAAAAGAACATCGGCGGATGACAAGACTGAACGTCCTGCTTCATGAATTTGTTTGACAGAGTTCCCGGTGAAGTCTAAATGATAATTCATATCAGTGATGGTGTGTTACCTGAAGTGCATGTGGGGGATTTTTAATTTAGAGGAAAATGTGTTAATCACTGACTTAATGAATCTTTATTGGCAATTAATGTTTAATAAAACAAAATCTACTGCTGCAGCCGGAGGAAGAGCGGCGCTGTGTTCACACCACACACGCTCCTCCATGTCGTGATCAGGAAGTTCTGACGTAGCCATGATGTAGTTATGATGGAGTTATGATGTAGTTTTTATATAGTTTTGATGTCGTTCTGATATAGTTATGTTAGAGTTCTGATGTAGTTCTGATGTATTTAAACATAGTTATTATGCAGTTATGATGTAGTTATGATGCAGTTATGATGTAGTTATGATCTAGTTATGATCTAGTTATGAAGTTATGGTGTAGTTAAACATAGTTATGATGTTATGATGTAGTTATGATGTAGTTATGATGTAGTTATGAAGTTATGGTGTAGTTAAACATAGTTATGATGTTATGATGTAGTTATGATGTAGTTTTTATATAGTTTTGATGTCGTTCTGATATAGTTATGTTAGAGTTCTGATGTAGTTCTGATGTATTTCAACATAGTTATTATGCAGTTATGATGTAGTTATGATCTAGTTATGATCTAGTTATGAAGTGATGGTGTAGTTAAACATAGTTATGAAGTAGTTAAACACAGTTATGATGTAGTTATGATGTAGTTATCCCGTTCAGGTCACCGACGTCGAAGTAGCGAGTATGAATACAGCATCGGGCTGCAAACAACAACAACAACAACGACGACAAAAATCGTTCTACTTTTATTGTGAAGGAAACTTGATCAGAAATGAAAGGTTCTGACCCGGCCTCATTCCTGGAGAGTACAGCATGTAACCGGCGGAGGATATTAAATTAAAGGCTTGAATGGGCCAGGAAAGTGTAAACGTGTCTCCTTAAACCGACTGAAGATGAATCTTCTGGTTTTCCTCGACGGTAAACAGGCAAATAAACGACGAGGCCGTCGCACACTTCATTTTTCTTATTAAAATTCATCAACCCGGAAACCAACGAGTGAGAGAAGGGGAAGCTCTGCACACGCCACGCGTCTCCGAAAACAACAACAATAAAAAACGCTCTCCTCGATAGTGATCGGCATGTGTCACGAATTCTATATTTGCCTTCTGTTCAAAAATAAAAAAAAAAAAAGAATTTAAAAGACCTTTTTTTTCTCGATTTGGAAACTAAACGCAGATTATCGGAGCGGAAAAAACCCGAAGAAAAGTAGCATGTTCTGTTATGTCTCGTCGCCCTCGCTAATTAGGAGCTGTGTACGTAGACTCACGCTCCACTGGAGGGTAACCGACACACACACACACACACACACACACACACACACACACAGGCTCGTACGCGCATGCTTTCCTATATTGTCTGTGAATCCCCCCCTGAGAGGAAGCTCTGCAGCAGAACAATGTGTGAGCGGCTCCTCGGGGCCGATTGTTAGAACAAGAGTTCTTCCAGTCCAGACGTGAAGGCCGCTCGCCGTTCTCACCGCCGCCGCCGCCTCGCTCCACGCTCTGCGGAGCGAGATAACGACGCGTCCGGCCGAGATGCCGAGACACCAAAAATATCTCTCCAACTCGCCCGGAAACAACGACATTGACGTGGCGGGACGTCGGAGACGAGTTCAGTCCAGGCCGCCGAAAATAAAAAGATGGAAGCGCCGATGTTTTATTCTGAAGGGCTTCCTGAAGACGGGAGAAGAACAATGGGAGCGTCTGATTGGTCACCTCTGCCACCCCCAGGACTAACTCCTCTTCTTGCTCCTTCCTCTCTCCTCCTCCTCCTCCTCCTCCTCCTTCACACACACTTTAACATGCACTTTGACTTAAACACACATGTCACTAGAAACATACACTTAGACACTTTTAACGTTATTTGTTGTCCGAGCCCTTTATCTTTATCTTTATCTTATCTTATCTTGTACTTGAGTTTATGTTGATTGTTGTTTGTCATGTCTGATGTTGCACCTTCCGCCAAAAAAAAAATCCTTGCTTGTGTAAACATTCCTGGCAATAAACGGTTTCTGATTCTGATTTCTGATTCTGATTTCTGATTCTGATTCTGATTTCTGATTTCTGATTCTGATTTCTGATTCTGATTTCTGATTTCTGATTCTGATTTCTGATTCTGATTCTGGAGGAGAGGACGTGAAGCGATGCTCTGCCGTCTTCAGATTATAAACCAATGCAATAACAAATATTCATAACTCCGTCCCATCGAGCGGCTCATGGATTATTGTTCCTGTTCAGTCGTTGCGTTCCACGTTTTGGAGTAACTGCAGTATTTATAGCTTTGTTATCGTTTTTTTTATGACTCCATTCAAAAAGAACAATAAAACTAATGTTGACTTCTTGAGAGCTGTTGAGCATCTTTAGTGATCCTGAATCTGAGGAGTCTGAACATGAAACTCTAGAATAATAAACGAAGATGAAGCCCAAAGTATCCGTTACGTACCGCCGGTCGGCAAAGTGTCTCTCTCCTCGCTCGTCCCCGAGCCAGAGAGAGAGAACGAGGGAGACAGAGGGTGACTGATGGAGCGAGCGAAGAGAGGAGGGGGAGAGAGGGGAAGAAAGAGGGAGGCAGAGAGAGAGGGAGGGAGGAAGGAAGGGAGAGAGCCTGAGAAGCGAGAGTCCTAGGGAGGGAGGGACAGAAAGAGAGAATAAGAGAGAGGGAGAGAGAATGGATGAAGAGAGTGAAAGAGAGGATAGAGAAAAGATGAAGAGAGGGAGAGAGAGAGGATAGAGAATGGATGAAGAGAGTGAGAGAGAGGATAGAGAAAAGATGAAGAGAGGGAGAGAGAGAAACAGGGTGAGAGAGAGAGGATAGAGAGTGGATGAAGAGATAGATACATGGAGAGAGAGAGAGGGAGAGAGATAAGATAGAGAGCGGATGGAGAGAGGAAGAGAAAGAGAGAGAAGATAGAGGATGAAGAGAGGGAGAGGGAGAGAGAAAGAGAGAGAGGATAGAGGATGAAGAGAGGGAGTGGGAGAGAGAAAGAGAGAGAGGATAGAGGATGAAGAAAGCGAGTTGCTTGAGTGAAAGCAAAGTGCTGAGTCATAGAAACACAACTTCCCTTTGAAGGCCCCCCCCCCCTCACCGGATTTGGACCCCCCCCCCCCCACCGGGTTTGGACCCCCCCCTCACCGGGTTTGGGGCCCTCGGCCACGGAGCCGTTGTAGACCTGGTTCAGGAACTCGGGCCGGTTGTCGTTCATGTCGATGACGTAGATGTAGAGGTCGATGGGGTTCTCCACCTGGTTCCCGTTCATGTCCACGGCGTGCGCCCGCAGCTGCAGGAGGGAAACAGAGGCGACATGAGCATCTATAAACACACACACACGCACACACACACACACACACACACACACACACACACTTTGACTTGTATTAATTGGCAACTTCCTCCAATTGGCAAACGTTCTGTTCCTTGTTGGACGACGGGGTACGAGGATCCTGTCGGTGTCTTGGCACGGACCACAACAACAACAACAACAATGACAAAAACGACAACGAGGACGACAAGGACACGTGAACTGGGCGGAGTCGTGAAAACGTTCCCGCCGCGCCGCCGACAAACTGTTCGGTTGTCGGCGCCGCCAGAGGCCCAAAGAATAATATCAGAGCCTCGAGCCGAGGATCCTTTATGTCGTTTTGTTTTGTCAACGCAGCCGTTTGGAAGTCTGTCTCCCACTGATGAGCCGTGCCTTGACAAGAGAGGAGAGAGAGAGGGAGAGAGAGAGGGAGGGAGAGAGAGAGAGAGAGAGAGAGAGAGGAGCGTCGCAGGAAAAAAAGAAAGGGCGAACGAGATGGGAAGGAGAGGAGAGTGACTGAGCCTTGTGCAAGTAAATGAGATATGAAAGCACAAAGAGGCAGTGGGAGTGTGTGTGTGTGTGTGTGTGTGTGTGTGTGTGTGTGAACAGGGAGGACTGACAAAAGCAATCATCATCGACAGTGGGACGTCTTAATCTGGCGGCGCCCGCTCCCCGCCCTCCGCGCCCCGCCGATCCCCCGCTAATGATATCCAACATAACGGAACGGCGCCAGATCGCCTGAACGAGGGCGGCGGCGCCCGGGGTGACGGACAGCGCCCTCGCCCCGCCGCCGGGAAACACACGACGCCGCCACCGGAGCGCTGTTCGGTCGCAGCTCGACCACGGAGAGAAGAGAGCAGGAGAGGAGGAAAGGAGGAGAGGAGGAGAGGAGATGTTTTGGCAATGCAGTTGAGGAGCATCTGCCGGCCTTACCGCCTTCCTGCCTTCCCTTCTTCCTTCCCGCCTTACTTCCCGCCTTACTTCCCTTCTTCCTTTCCGCTTTCCTGCCTTCCCGCCTTCCTTTCCACCTTTCTTTCTGCCTTCCTTCCACCTTTCACTCCTGCCTGCCTTCCTTCCCACCCTCCTTCCCACCTTCCTTCCCACCTTCCTTCCCGCCTTCCTTCCCACTTTCCTTCCCACCTTCCTTCCACCTTTCACTCCCGCCTTCCTTCCCACCTTCCTTCTACCTTCCTTCCTGCCTTCCTTCTACCTTCCTTCCCACCTTCATTCCCGCCTTCCTTCTCACCTTCCTTCCACCTTTCACTCCCGCCTTCCTTCCCACCCTCCTTCCCACCTTCCTTCCCATCTTCCTTCCCACCTTCCTTCTGTGCACACATTAAAACGTTTGACACCCCCCCCCCCCACACACACACACACACAGACACACAGCCAATCACAAAGAGCCCTCGTTAGCTGCCTAATGGTCCTCAAGATGCTAGTTTCCCATTGGCTGGAACACAGCAAACAAAGATGGAGAAGAAGAGACCCGACAAACAAACAAACAAACAAACAAACAAGCCCAATCTGTTTTCTCAGGCTGTGGACTCTGAGGGATGTCTGGCTGCTTCAGTGCACGTGGGCGTGCACGTGTGAGATAACGATTTTGTCTTTTGTTTTTTGTGTGTGTATGGTTCTGCCTTTCTGCCTGTGTGTGTGTGTGTGTGTGTGTGTGTGTGCATCCCAGCTTATGTGAGTCTCTAAATCTCTATATTTCGAGTGTGTGTGTGTCCACCAGAGTCTGTTTATATGTCTCTGTGTCTGTGTGCTCGATGGAGGAATTGGAAATGTGATCTTAGGGCCTGGAGGAGTGTGTACATCCCCGCAAGTGTGAGTGTGTGTGTGTGTGCGTGTGTGTGTGTGTGTCTGGGTGCCAACATCAGTATCCTGCCCGGAGAGCTTTTGTATGACTGGACCAACCACAGAGGAGAAACCTGCTGTGTGTGTGTGTGTGTGTGTGTGTGTGTGTGTGTGTGTGTGTGTGTCCCAGTGGTCCCCTCTACCCCCGGAGCTGATCGAATTCAAATTCATTGTTTGGGACGAGGTTTTTAAGTGTAAATCAATAGCAGGTTTTATTGAACACACGGTCCTCTTCAGACTCAGGTGCATCGTGAGCACGGCGATGATAACGGAGCACCTGGCGACTAATTCAAGGTCGTTGTTTTTTCTTTTTTTTTTCTCCCCTGATTGGGATAAGAAGTCCGTTCTGACTGCTCTGGAAACTCTAACTGTGAAGCGCTCTCTTTTTTTAATTTTCCGTTCCCCCCTGGAGACGGGCAATAAGCATTTTTATGAAATTCAAATTCATTGTTTAGGACGATTAGAATTTTTTTTTAAATCAATATTACTTTTTTGAACATCATTACTTTAAGGGCAAACTTGTGTTATATTTATTATGCTTGCTATCATTTTATATATATATATATATATATATATATATATATATATATATATATATATATATATATATGATATATAGTCGAAGGAAACTCCTTTTGTTTCTCTAATGAAAAGTCTATTGAGAGGACAACGTGACGGGGTCCCGTTAGCAACCTCCCGTTAGCAACATCCCGATAGCAACATCCCGTTAACAACATCCCGATAGCAACGTCCCGTTAGCAACATCCTGTTAACAACGTCCCGATAGCAAGGTCCCGTTAGCAAGGTCCCGTTAGCAACGCCCCGTTAACAAGGTCCTGTTAGCAAGGTCCCGTTAGCAACATCCCGTTAGCAACGTCCCGTTAGCAACATCCTGTTAACAACGTCCCGATAACAGACTCTCTTTGAGGAGCCATTAGTTTGATTTCACATGAAGGCGCTACATGACTCATTGGGATGAGTCGGCCCTGCTATGTGAACTCTAACGATGATACGCTCTCTTCTTTCTTTCTTTTACGTTTAAGTTACTTTCGTAAGTCGTAATAAACCCGAGTGATGAGCGCATGTTGGTGATGTGGACTTCCTGTCTAGTTCCTGTCACAAGCAGCACGAGGTCTAAACAGGAGCCGCTCTCGACTTGAAGCGCCCTCAACCCGACACGGTGCCCTCGACCTGGCACGCCGTTCCTCGCCGCGGGGCGTCGGCCAATCAGAACGGTTTACCAAGCGGCTCTCTCCCGGGGACCAATCACCTCGGCTGCTTTATTGATCCCAATTTGCTTGGTGGAGTGTAAGAGCAGATATGAGGCAACAAACACACAGCAAGGCTCCTCGCCGCGGCTCTTGAACGTAAAATCACACACACACACACACACACACACACACACACACACACACACACACATGACTAACCAATCAAAGGAGGCAATCATCTGGAGCCTCGGTTTATAATGTTCAGAGGAGCGCTGACGGAGATCCACTCTCCTTTATTCTACTCTTCCTCCGAGGTGGCGGCGTGCGTCTGAATTAGCTCCGGCGGCGGCGCGGCCATCGATCACGCTGACAGGCGTCTCGCCGCTCCGCCGCCGCCGTCTCTCCTCGAGCGGCGGCACGAAGCGGAGCGGGCGACGCGTGTCTGTAAACCGGCGGCCCGCCAGTCTCACGCGGCGGCCTGCGCCTTTAAATCACAAAGCCGTTTAACCCCCAACGTGGTTCTAGAGGAAACTCCAACCTCCAGCAGCCCGTGTGTGTGTGTGTGTGTGTGTGTGTGTGTGTGTGTGTGTGTGTGTGTGTGTGTGTGTGTGTGTGTGTGTGTGTGTGTGGTTTTAACTCTCTGGAGTCTCGGCTAATTTTCTCGATTTTACCCAAAACATTTAAATCACCTTTTAAAAGGCTTTTGCATATGACACATACCCAGGTGTTATACATCAAACATTCCAGAATATTCTCAACTCTCTATATAACGAGGCCCAATTGTCCTCAGGCACAAGTGGAAAGAGAAAATATGTCCCTAAAGCTGAAAATTTGAGTTAGATTTTTATAAATTCTTCACATTTCTTGTGAAAACACACGTGGTTCTAAAGGAAACTCTCCAGCAGCCCGTGTGTGTGTGTGTGTGTGTGTGTGTGTGTGTGTGTGTGTGTGTGTGTGTGTGTGTGTGTGTGTGGTTTTAACTCTCTGGAGTCTCGGCTAATTTTCTTGATTTTACCCAAAGAATTAAATTTACCTTTTGAGGCTTTTGCATATGACACATACCGACATGTTTTACATCAAACAGTCGAGAATATTCTCAGCTCTCTATATAGTGAGGTCCAATTGTCCTCAGGCACAAGTGGAAAGAGAAAATATGTCCCTAAAGCTGAAAATGTAAATTCGATTTTCATAAATTCTTCACATCTCTTGTGAAAACACACCTTTACTTATATGGAGGAACTGTTTTGGTGTTTAAAATGGGGTTACCAAAGGTCAAAGTTCACAAAAGCAGTGAATTATCTGAATACAATGCTAGATACATGTCTAAAACCAAATTTAATTTTATCTCTTTTTGAGTAGAAATGATGTGGTTCACCAAAATGATAAGAATGGGAGTGAGAAATAAGGTAAAATAAAATAAAAATATAAAAAAAAACGGAAAACAGTGAAGAACGCGGCGCTGTGGGCGTCGACTTCAAAGGGTTAATCCTTACGTGGAAGGAGGCCCTCTCCTCGCGGTCCAGCGGCTGCGTGACGAACATGTTGCCGCTGATGGGGTCGATGTTGTAGATGCCGCTCGGCGGCTGGTCGGCGCCGGCGCCCGTGATGCTGTAGCGGATGCCGGAAGCTTTGTCCTGGTCGGAGCGGATCTGAGGGCGGAGACAGAGAGACGGGTTACACGCCGACCCGGCTTACTTCCTGCGAGATCACACGGAAAAAACGACAACGGGAAATCAAGTTTGATGGAAACACAGATGGAAAAATGTTTCTTTCTTTGAGGCTTGTTTTGATCCTGCAGAAGAAGAAAAAATGAAATTGAACAACGTGCAGAGAGACAGGTGCGCAGACAGACCCGTTTTTTTTATCCTGCGACCGAGAGTCCGACGCGATCAGAGGATGGAGACGCGAACTGTCAAACACACACACACACACACACACACACACACGCAAGAAATAAAGTGCGAGATGGAAAAAAGTTTGATAGAAACACAGATGGAAACATTTTTCTTTGAACCGACAACCCGAAGCTACAAAGAAATACTGAAAATTGAACAACGTGCCGAGCCTCGTTCAAATGATTCTCCTTTGACCCGTCGATGTTCCCGTTTTTTTTCGCCCCGGCAGACTTTGAACACGTGTAAAAAAACGCCGAGCGCCGCTTAATGCCTCGCCTCTGCGCCCGCTCCACCTTTTAACACCGCGGTTGTTATTCCTCGCACAAATGTGACATTTAAGAAAGAGTGATGTGTATTTTACTTTGAACAAGTTTGGAGACGTCGATTCTTCGGCTCGACTCGCCTCCCCGACTCGAGGGGAGACAAAAGGAGACGCCTTTGAAGCTTTTCGGTGGCATCGATTTCTGATGGGCTCCGAGGATTTAACTATCTCACCACGCAACGCAGCGACGTTAATGTGACATCTGAC
>CM070109.1:21953513-21961013 GCA_036178185.1 Liparis tanakae | reverse complement strand
ATATATATATATAAATATATATATATGTATATCTATATATATATATTTGTATATACATATATGTAAGTATATATATATATACATATATATATATATATGTATATTTATAAATACATAAAATATATACTTATTCATCTACATATATATATATATATATATACATGCTTATATATATATTTATTTATATTTATACATACACTACTAGGTAGCGCCAATAAACAAACATGAACAACGCCTCCACTACTCACTTGGGTATGTACGTTTGTCGGCTGGTTAACAGGCAGTAAAGACTAAATTGATGCCATTTCCATGCTGAGGTGCATTGTGGGAGGAAGAGATGCCAGACACTCAGGGCGCAGACGGGCTATGACTGAGCCTCTTCTGGAGGCCTCTCTGTCACGCTTTAGCCGTTATAGCTGTCAACGGTAATTAAGACGGCGCCTGCCAAAGAAATATCTGGATGCCTTCAATGGAGACGACTTATTGACTGGATGCCGAATGGCTTTTGGCCTCCGTCTCCCACTCCGAACCTCTGGGTTCGTATCGCTACGGGAGCGCGGCAGACGAGATGGGCGTGAAGGCACGGTCCTGAATTTATATTGTTCAAAATATGAATAATGAGGCATAAATGTGGGATTATTTTGAGGTGCATGACGGTTGCTGCGTCATGCGACTCCAGTGTAGGCAAACCACAATCACAAGACTTTAGACATGTTTCTAAAAGCTGCGTTTACAGATAACCACATTTTAGTGGTGGGAATTTCTCACACGTCTAATTTAAATTTCCTTCGCCGCTGACTGTCGATTGGAGGGTCGGCTTGACGGCTTCAACATGTTTCTATGCTTCCATAGAAGAAGAAAACATCTTGTTCCATAGAAAAAGAAGAAATCTTCCATCAATCTTTTTCTTTTCGTTACATAAAGAAAACATCTTCTTCCATAGAAGAAGAAAAAAATCTTGTTCTAGAGACGAAGAAAAAATCTTCCATAGGAGAAAAAAAAATGTGTTTGTTCGATAAAGAAAAAATATTGTTCCATAGAAGAAGAACAAATCTTCCATAGGAGAATTTTTTGGGAGGTTGTTAGATAAAGAAAAAATCTTTTCCATAGAAGAACACATCTTCTTCCACAGAAGAAGAACACGTCTTGTTCCATAGATGAAGAACACATCTTGTTCCATAGAAAAAGAAACAATCTTGTTCAATAGAAGAAGAACACATCTTGTTCCATAGATGAAGAACAAATCGTGTTCCATAGAAAAAGAAACAATCTTGTTCAATAGAAGAAGAACACATCTTATTCCATAGAAGAAGAAAATATCTTGTTCCATAGAAGAAGAAACAATCTTGTTCCATAGAAGAAGAACACATCTTGTTCCATAAAAGAAGAAACAATCGTGTTCCATAGAAGAATAAAACATCTTGTTCTATAAAAGAAGAAACAATCTCGTCCCATAGAAGAAGAACAAATCGTGTTCCATAGAAGAAGAGACATCTTGTTCCGTAGAAGAAGAAACATCTTGTTCCGTAGAAGAAGAAACAATCGTGTTCCATAGAAGAATAAAACATCTTGTTCTATAAAAGAAGAAACAATCTCGTCCCATAGAAGAAGAACACATCTTGTTCCGTAGAAGAAGAACATTCTCAGCCGGTGTGGCCCCTCGCCTCTAAAGGTTGACGAATGACTCTCTCCCTCTGGAGGAGACGCCTGATACTCATATCTCTCCTTCGGTGTCGCCACCGGAGTTTAGAGTAATCACCGCCGACCATAAACCTCCTGCCCTCGGGGCCGCGCTGCGGCGGAGGAGGCGCCGCGTCGATCGGGCGCCATCAAAAGCATCCGAACGCCACGCGGGCGTCCTTGAGAGTGCCCGTTTGATGATGTGTTTCCTCTTTTGTTGAACACGAGGACACGGCAAAACGACATGCTTTAAAAAAAGAAGAAGAAAAGCTTCCTCTTAAATTTCTAGTTTTTGCTTTGATCCCCCCCCCCCCCCCCCCACACACACACACACAACCCGCCGCACGCCTGTCACTCTTCAAAGCCGATAGGGCGGCCAGGAAATTCAAATCGTCTGATAGGCCGCACACACAAAAACATCCCAGGAGGAGGAGGAGGAAGTATGAAGAAAGAGAGAGAGAGAGAGAGGGAGAGAGAACAGGAGAGAGATGGAGTGAGAGAGAGGGGGAGGGGGAGGAAGCGAGAGAGAGAAGGGGGAGAGAAAGAGAGATAGAGGGAGAGAAAGAAAGGAGAGAAAAAAAGGAGAGAGAGGGAGTGAGAGAGAGAAAGAGAGGAGGAGAGAGGGAGAGATACGGAGAGAGAGGGAGAGAGAGGGAGATAAGGAGGGGGAAGGAGAGAAAGGGTGAGAGAGGGAGTGAGATAGAGAAAGAAAGGAGAGAGAGGGAGAGCAGAGAGAGGAGAGGGAGGGAGAGATAAGGAGAGAGGGATGGAGGGAGAGAGAGGGAGAGAGAAGGAGAGAGAAGGAGGGAGGAAAAAAGAGTGAGAGAGGCTGACAAAAAAACAAAATGTGGGACTTCATATTCTTAATTTTTGTGTTTTTTTTGTGCCAGACACTTTTCCCTCTGACCGAACACAACGAGCTCCGGAGAGCGGCGACGAGGAGAGAGAGTAGTCGTCACATTGGAGAGAGAGAGAGAGAGAGAGAGAGAGAGAGAGAGAGAGAGAGAGAGAGAGAGAGAGAGAGAGCTCAGGTTTAATACCCCTCAAAGTGAGAGCCGCGGGCCGGCTGTCCTGCTCTATGGATAAAGAGACGAGCCACGCTCTGCAATATGTTTATTTTGTATTCTTTTGCCACCTTTTCATTCTCTCTCTCTCTCTCTTTCTCTCTCCGTCTCTCACTCCCCATCGGGAGGCGATCAGCGAGATCTCCATCAACAATACACGTTGATTCGTCGTCTCCGGTACCGACGCCGTGGTTTCCCGCCGTTCCCGCCTCCCGTTCCCACCGCGGTCAATAGAATTGAATCCTCTCCGAGTCGCTACGGTTTTTTAAGGCAATTTCGAGAGTCGGAGGTTTGGGATTTAAAGATAATCGGGCGAGACTTTCTCTTCCTGGAGACAATTTAAAGACGGGAAACAAAAGCTGAGACCTTTCGGGGGGTTGTCGGGAGGAAGTTCTAATGCGTCGCATAAGAGGAAAAGACAACCCAGTTATACGAGAGAAAAAGAGGGAGAGAAAGCTTCGCCGAGCAAACATCTGAGGACGATGTTTTAATGAACAGCAGAAAGCAGCGCGTCAGATAAATAACCTCCAAATGAAAAGAGTCTGAGCAAAGAAACAGATACCAAAGTATTTTTTTTTTAAGACGAAAGATGAAAAAAGTCGGGCGGCGAGAAAAAAGAAAGTCGGTCGTCTCTTAAAACTCGAATGCCCTCCCGCCGCCTCGCCGACGTCATCCGTCGTTACCCCGGACGAGAGGGAGGAAGAAGTCGAGGGAGGAAGAAGAGACGCTCTCTGAAGTCTCTGCCTCCACCTCAGACCGTTACCCAGACGGAGGGAATGAGACGCAGCATCGGGGGAGAAGAAGGGCAATTAGGACGAGAACAAACATTAACGCAAGTTAAGAAGCGCCTCGCGAAGAGAATAAACAATTACGGCGTTCGGCCGGGAAATTTAGAGGAGCTCTGCAGGAGAAAAAGAAGGCAAAGAAACGGCGTGGGGATGAAACGGCGGTCCGTTGGCGTTAATTTCCAGAAGAATAGAGCGAATACAGCCATTCTGCCTCCTTTATGAAGAGAGAGAGACACGTTCTATAGATCCGCGATGGGAATAGAAGAAGGTTCCAGCATCCCCTCCCCCCCCTCCCCCCCCGCCGCTCGTTAAATTGCGGCGTCCTCCTCCGGGGGGCCTCTCTCTCTCTCGACGCGAGGACAATAGGTGAACCGCGGCTCCTCCATTGCCAGAGAATACCCCACGCCGTAATTACAGTGAAGACGAGTTTGTCTGCTGGCAGGCGGACAGAAGGGGGGAGCGGCGAGGAGAGGTGGATGGATGGATAGATATATATAGATGGAGGTGTAGATGGAGGGAGGGAGGGTGGAGCTTTTCGCTGCCTTTGCACTTTTCTCCTCTCCACCTTTAGCGCCGTTGTCAAGTTGCATCCTTCAACCCGAAGAGCCGCAACTTGGATCCATGGGGGGGGGGGGGGCAACGCGGCCCCCGACAGCCCGGCCAATCAGAAGCGCCCTGAGGCCGGTGGAAAGTCCTTCTGGCGTGCCCACGGCGAGCGGGGTCCGACCAATCGGAGAGAGAGAGAGAGAGAGAGGGCCGAGAGAGGGAAGGGGAGATGCTGAGGCTGCCATGAGGGGGGGGGGGGGGGGGGGGGACGAGGACAGACTGACAGTTATTTAGCGAGAGGCCGAGCTCCGTGTCACTCACAGCGGCGCCGGGCCTTTGTTGACGCCGGGGCGCGGCTCCAATGGGACTGTCACCTCGCGAACGCAGAGAATCACACGGCGGACACGAGGGCGCTCCGACACGCCGCCGCCGAGAGGAGGCGCACAACGGCGAACAGGGAGGAACGCAATCAGACGCCGGAGAGAGAAAGAAACCGGCAAACAGAGGGCGAGAGTAGAGCGCTCACCCCGTGGTATTTATACCACGTCTGTATAAATGATGTGTTTACAAGCGACTAACTTTACTTTATTTTCTTTTTCGCTGAAGGCAACTTGAAAGGAAGTTAATGAGAGAGAACCAAGACACCAAAACAAAGAGCTGAAAGACGGAGAACATCCTTTATATAGTGTAGTATATATATATATAAATATATATAGATAAATATATATATATATATATGTATATTTATTTATATATATACATATAAATAATAAATAGATACATCTTATATATATATTTATATATATATATTTATATATGTATATATGTATATATATATAAATAATAAATAGATAAATTATATATACTATATATATACTATATATATAATGTATCTATTTATTTATATATATATATATATATACATACATACATAAATGTATATATAAATATAGAGTATATATTTTATATATTTATATATATTTATTTATATTTATATATATATATATATATATATATATACATACATACATAAATGTATATATAAATATAGAGTATATATTTAATATATTTATATATATTTATTTATATATATATATACGTACATACATAATGGATGTTCTCTTTTTACTGACAAGGAGTTCGTACATTTCGTGCTTCGACTTTGAATCCAGAGTGACATTCCTGACCCGCTGACCCTCCATAGAGAGCAAAACAAACACACAGATAAAGAGCTTGATGTGAAGTGGAAGCCGGAGCACTCGAGCAGGAGGCCGGCGGTGAGTGGGTGAGCAGGAAGCTGATTGGTTGAGCCGAGGCTACGGAGCCATTGGTGTGGACCGACCTACAGATTGAACTATCGGACTCATTTTGAGGGATTGTAATAACTCATTAATTACATCAAGTGAAGCGTTGACGTCGTTGGAGCGTCTTTCCCACCTTGAACACCAGCCCGTTCTGAGCGGACCGGACGCTCGTCCCGCGGTGATGTTGTTGTCGTCGACGGCAACGTTCTCATCCATCAACGATTTCACACTCCAGTCCCCGAGTAGCGGCCACTTGCTCGCCAGAAACCGTTTGGTTTATTCATGAAAACAACTCGGCGACGTAATCGAAATGGAAAAAGTTCCCCCTCGACCGTGTGTTAAATCGTTCTCATCGCACCTCTCCTCTTGCTCTTCGCTCCACGGACACGCCCAGTTACAGGAAAACGGCCGAAAAGCAAAGCCCCTAAACCGCTAATTCCGCCCCTGAAAAAAGTTCCCCGGAGACGGCGTGACGGAGGTGTGAGTGGAGCGCGGCGCTCGTCCAGTGAAGTGGTGAAACGCTGGTGAAATACTCTTCAGTCGGCTTCCAGTCGGCTCTCCGGGAGAGTGAGCTTGTTTTATTAAGAGTTTATATTCAAATCCAACGTGCCGAGTGTCTGAATTGCATCGAATTCTTATGAAAGCATTCCCACACACACACTCACACACACACACACACACACACACACACAACCACCGAGCGTGGAGGAGATCGAACCGGGCGCAGCGGCTCCGGTGGGATGTAACGGAGGACCGGCTGATTGGTCGCGCTGCAATTTGGGGTGGAAACGAGTGACCGAGGAAGCAGTGAAGGATGTAGGAAGTGAAGTCTCCACCAGATCAAATCTTTTATGTCGCTTGAACCCAATTACACAGTTCAGGACGGCGGCCGGTCGAACTCGTCGTGTTTTCAGATGTTCAGGCGGGAGAGAAGCAGCGCCGCGTCGTGTAAGTGGCGACGTTAACCCCTTGATGCCCGAAGGCCCGGAGGAGGAGCCCTCACTTACAGCTGCTTCATTCTTTCATTAACATTCTTATTGATCTATAGTGGATATATACATATATATATATATATATATATATATATATATATATATATATATATATATTTATATATAATATAATAATATATATTATAATAATAATGATGCATGTATATATTATATTATATAATATTCTGCTATTATATATATATAATATCATAATATATATTATAATATTAATGCTGTATGTATATATTATATACTATTATGCATTTATGTATATATATTATATTATTATATTATTTATATATATATTTATATATGTATAGTATAATATATATGTATATATATACATATTATAATAATAATGATGCATGTATATATTATATAATATTCTGCTATTATATATATATATATATTATATTATTTATATATATATATATCATAATATATATTATAATTGTAATGCTGCATGTATATATTATATACTATTCTGCGTTTATGTATATATATATATATTATATTATTTATATATATATATATATATATATATATATATATATATATATATATCTTTTTTTTTGTACTTTTGAAGAGATCTCAGGGGACCCTTTTAATAGATAGATTAGATCAAATAAAAATGTTTGTCATGGGTTCCACTATCAGGGGAGGGGGGGGGGGGGTAGGACTGCTCTGTCGTTCAGAGGGACACAGACTTCCTCTTGAGCTAAATAAATTCCAGGCGTAGCATTGTTTGTCAAAGAGATGGACCACAGCGTGACAGCTGTGTGTTATGTAATCATATTATTAATAATCATTATATCTGTGGCTTAATGGCACGTCGGAGTGTAAATAGAGGGTACAGGCTCTTCGCTCCGCCTCCCCGTCAATCAGACACCAGAGGACCCACGAGTCACGTCTGACTCTCGGCTCGCTTTATCTGTTGCGTGTCCTTCACTGTCCCTCACTCTTTCTTTTTTTACAAGTGAAGGAACACACTTTCTATCTGAAAGAAAACACGCTGGGGGAAGATTTAGCGAAGCAATGGCTGTGAAAACCTTTTCCCGCCCTTCTTTTTTTCTCCCCCGGGGGTTGAGGAACTCTATTAAGTGTTACATTTTGATAAATTTGCTTC
>CM070109.1:21941013-21943513 GCA_036178185.1 Liparis tanakae | reverse complement strand
TAACATTTGGTTGGATGATTGGTTATTATCCGGGGACCATTTCTCTAGATTTTGGGATTGATCAGGGCAAAGATCAAGGTCAAGGTCATGTAAAGGTCAACGTCTTCTTTTTACCCACGGTCAATTTTTATCCAATTGGCTGCAACTAATACAAACATGTTCATAATTCAATGCCCAATCTTGTTGTATGTGAAGCTATGCGTTCTACCGAGTGCCCGTTCTAGTTCTATGTATTTTATTTGCGATTTTTTAAATGTATTTTATTCTATTGAATGAAAAAACAAACATGATAGTTCTTAAATCGTAGTTTGGCGTAACCATGTTGTATTTATGTCTTCACTACGACATTTCTTTTTCCTCCCGACAGTGGAATCTTGGGAGTGAGAAACTAGACTCTCCACTTTCTGCTTCTACTCATAAGTCATAAATAATAGATGTCAGCGAGGACAAACTGTTTAAAAGGGAGATTTTTCAGCCTGGTGGAGGTTGTCACTCAATGTTTCACTCAATAACTTTGAATTTCATGCAGTTTTTTAATAATGCGGCTCCTCGAGCAACGGCGGTATAGTATCGGACAAGTTTTCCAGCGTGTAACAAGCAGCAGGGAAATGAAATTAACCACCAACCAAAGTGTATTTCTGGTATCTTAATAGGCATTCCTTCACCCGTGTTCCTGTCTCACATTATCCTGTAGCACATACAATATTTTAATAATTACATTTTTAATGACTAAGCTCCTAATGAAATAGGTGTTCCGTTTTTTTTTTATTCCTCCTCGGGGCGTACCGGGAGATTGGAACTCAATTCTGCTGTCGCACAAGCACCCATTTATAGCACACTAGGAGGAAAAGGTGACGCCGATGCGTGTAAACATCGCCCGTGAAGGATGGCGAGCCGCGCCGCGAACGTACAAACGCTGGTTTTCCAGAATTTAAACACCTTTATTTCTTGTTCAATTATTGAATCCAGCTGCATGACGTGGGGGGACATTGTTATACACCCCTGGAAACCGCATCGCCCGGGTCCTCGTAGACCACGCCACAGTGGAACATTAGCTCAATCAATGTCAATTATTTCCCGGCCTCCATTATTGCTCCGCCGGCGCTGGGCACAACTTTAAATCCCCACTCGCCGATTGCTTTTGCTACACGAGTCTCTGGCTTTTTTTTTATCATGATTAGAAACATGACTGAACATTAAGCCCGAAGGCAGCACGGGAAGAGTGAGAACGGGCAGCCGCCGGTGGTGGAAGGCGGTAACTTTGGCCGTACAGTTGGCCCCTGTGTAGTTTTTAGTAGTTAATAGAGCTAATAGAGCTAATATAGTTAATATATTTAATATAGCTAATATAGCTACTATATTTAATATAGCTAATAGAGCTAATAGAGTTCATTTAGCTGTGTGCGTGATCTGTAATAACGTCTCGCCTAATACTGCGTTCACACCGAAAGCTTTGCGAAAAAAACTAACATTAAAGTTTTTAAAGACACAAAAATTGGAAACTGAAATGTGAAAAGTCATTCCCCTCTAGTCCTGAAGAAGCTGCATTTTTATATTTGAATGGTTTCTGAAGCTGAAAATATGAAGGAATATGAAAGATAGAAGTAAGATCAAGTAATAATAAAAAGTTTAAATAAAGGAGTGAAGAACAATAGTTGACGCCAATGACACACATTTGCCTTATTCAACAAAGTTTAAATATTTCAACTTTGGCAAGAAATTCGCCCGATGCTGAGTTGCGATAGCCAATCAGAGTTGAGACGCTGCCCCGTCATCACTGATGTTGTGTTGTTGAATCTAACTGGCTTCTGCTACTCTAGTTGTAAGTGATATTAAAGGAGCTGTATGAGCCTACGGGCGATGTTATGTATATATATATATATATATATATATATATATATATATATATATATATATATATATATATATATATATATTATATAAATGTTATGAACCCAAAGACGAGGGCGTTAGATGTTCCCAAGTTTGTGGGACGTCGTCAAACAAGTATAAAGTAGAACTAGAGGTTATTTCTAACACGTTGGACGGCGGTAATGATAACTGTTTCCACAGAGTAAATCCACAGAGATAAGCTCCGCCCCCTCTCAGGAGTGAATTAATCGAATGAGGTGAATAAACAGGTTGAGACGAGATCCTTCACTACGAAGCTGGTTCACGCTCTCTCCAAAAATAACGCCGCATACATATCTAATTAAGAGGATAAAACCCGGGGTCGGGCTTCAGTAGCATTTCATTTCATCTAAATCAAGTTTCAAATCCTCTTATCAAATCTAAATCCTTTAAGATTGATTTTTTTATCAAACGTAATTAGGTTGAGCGTTCAACACTCGCAAGTAACTCGAGCTGAAAATGTCTATAAGAAAGATCTGTGAGCGCCATTTGTTGACTGATTAGGCAGACGGCAATTTATATACTCTATTAAATACTAATTAAATGCATCTGGCACGTTGGGATGTCTTCTAACTTCGACGCCGTCTTA
>CM070109.1:21858513-21936013 GCA_036178185.1 Liparis tanakae | reverse complement strand
GCCAACAATTAATTCTCCTGACAACTTTAATTGGCCAAATCCTTTTTTAATAGGCCGACACGTTCTCGGGGTCACCGGAGGTCGCTGGTTACGGGAAACTCCTCCGTCTCTGAGCGCATCCACGTGGGTGTGAGTGTGTGTCTGTGTGTTTGTGTGTGTGTTTCCGTCCGTGTGTGTGTGTGTGTCCATGTGTGTGTGTGTGTCCATGTGTTTCTCCTCTGCTTCAGAGGAAAACATCCGAGGTCTTAAACCAGCAGCTTCAGTGTTTGTGGGCTTGCATTCATTGTTCTATTCTGTAGCTTCAAAGTGCAAGTGTGTGTGTGTGTGTGTGTGTGTGTGTGTGTGTGTGTGTTGTACGCTGCTGTGCCCCTGCGTGAGTTTACGTGTGTTTGTGCATTCTCCTTAGTGTGTGTATGTGGATCTGTGTGTGTGTGTTTGCATTAATTTGTTCTATTTTGTAGCCTAAAAGTGCAAGTGTGTGTATGTTTGTGTATGTGTGTGTGTGTGTATGTTTGTGTATGTGTGTGTATGTGTGTGTGTGTGTGTGTGTGTGTGTGTGACGTACGCTGCAGTGTCCCTGCATGAGTTTTCGTGAGTGTGTGCATCCTTCTGAGTGTGTGTGTGTGAGTGTGCGTGTGTGTGTGTGTGAGTGTGTGTGTGTGTGTATATGTTAGCGTGTGTTCGGCCCGTGTCGTTCTGCTCGGCTGCTCGTGTCCGGACGCGTGACGCCAGAGAACACGCGGTCCAACAGAGCGGCCAAGCAGCCGTGACCGCCGACCACCGAGTCCTCTGCACCCCCCCCCCCCCCCCACACACACACACACACACACATAGCGGTGGGGGCTGGAGGGGGACGAGAGACACGCTTATGCTCTTTGTCTCGTCCAGCTTGTAGATCCAGGACGATACCCCGAGGGGAGGCCAGCGCCGCTCGGCTATGGAAACATTACAGGTGCATAATGCAGATGACAGGTGTGTGTGTGTGCGTGTGTGTCTGTGTGTGTGTGTGCATCCACGCGGAGCCCGGCGCCCCTCATCCCCCTCCGCGTCCGCCTGTCGCCTCCGCCGCCATCCCCCTCCTCTCGCTGTCACCCGTCTCCTCCTTATCTCCTCCGGTCCTTACCTCCTCTCCTCCCTGTTTAACCCCGCCTCCCTCCCGCCACCTGTCCTCCTCCTCCTCCTCCTCCTCCTCCTCCTCCTCCTCTCTCCCTCTTCCTCTCGTATTCCCTCTGCAGACAAAAGCGCTTTCATCCCCCCCGAGAGCCGGCGCCAGCCAAAGGCCTCGACACCCCCGGTGGGCCGCTTATTATACTGCCGAGAACAAAAAGGCAGCGGGGACTTAAAAGAGGTGCGGAGAATAAAAAAGAAGAAGAAGAAGAAGAAGAAGAAGAAGAAGAAGAAGAAGAAGAAGAAGAAGAAGAAGAAGAAGAAGAAGAACTACAACAACAACAACAACAACAACAAGAGCGGCCGAGATTTGCAAGCGTTTATCCTCGTTAGCTGTTGTCAGAAGAGATTATCTGTTTTTTTTAGGCTCCTTTTTTAAGACTTCGATCTTTTTATAGACCTGCTTTTATAAAACAACCTTTATTACCACAGCTTCACTCCCACTTTTTATGAGGTTCACTTTGCTGCTGCATGTCTCTCCTGTTATGCTTTTCTTTTTTTGTGGTGTATAAATAAAGATTATAACAGCTAGAAATAGACGTCTGACAGCACAATATCAAAATGTGTGGCGGCTGTAAAGAGAAGTTTAAAAAAAGTGGAATACTTGGTGGAAAGAGTCCAGACTCCGAGGGGTTAAATAGCTCCAGACTGGAGCATATGGATATTTGTTCTGGTGCCGTTCGTCGCCGTCGTGCCGCGGCGCTCAGTAAACATTCCCTCTGGTGCCCCTGCTGCTTTTTTTCTCAAGCCAGCGGGAAAAATCAACGGCACCCACTCAATTTGCAAAATCACAGTGTTTTGCGCCGGAGGCCGTGACAGACAGCGGCGCCGAGCCCGGCGACGAGAGGAAAAAAACTAAAAACTACGCGGCTGAAATGCAGAAGGCACCGCGGCGAGCGCCTCGGCGGTACTTCTGCGTGCTTTTGTTTTTTTCGCGAGTCGTCTGACGGATCAGCGGCGCACGCCGTTTTTAATGGTGACAGTGATTCATTGAGAGCGACTCGTTGGAGGGCGCTGGAGCGACGTCGGGAAGACGAAACGTGTCGCTCACAAGCAGCTGCACTGTAGAACAATTAGAGGACTAAAAGCATCCTGCCATAACAAACGCCGCTCGTAGATCGGCGAGCGAAGACAACGTACGGACGCGAATGGTTGCGTAGACGTGAATTTTCGTCCGAAGAAAAAAAGTGCAATATTTAAACTTTGTCGAACATTTTTTTTAAATGTAAAAAAAATCCCAAACATTTTTGAAATTGTTGAAAATCTTTGAAATTTGTTGGACATTTTTGGAAATTTGTGAAAGAATTGTGAATTTTGCATAAAGTTGCGTAAAGTTGCGAAAGCCAATCACCAAACAGTCACTCAGACGTAGTAACAATAAACCACCGAGCTGTGTGAGCCTAGGATTGATGTCATGTATTATATATATATATATATATATATATATATATATATTTATGATATTAATGCTATAAACCCAAACACGAGGGCGTTAGATGTTCTGGCGTGTGTGGGATGTCCTTAACAAGTATAACTCAGCACTAGTGGTTATTTCTAACATGGCGGATGAAGGACATCATAACTGTTTCCACGGAGTAAAGCCACAGAGATAAGCCCCGCCCCCTCTCAGGAGCGAATGAAGCGAATAAACCAGTAAAGCGTTGAGAATATTCCCAACACTTTCATTGTGAATGCAGCATCGACTAGCTTGGACGGCGGGAATGATAACTGCGGAAATGATAACTGTTTCCACGGAGATAAGCCACGCCCCCTCGAAAGAGCGAATAAAAGCGAAAAGCCACAAATAGTCAAGCGAGTAAAGCTGTTGGTGTGAACGCGGCGTCAGAAGACGAGTCGTGTGAAACGGTTTCATCCCAGAACCTTCAAGAGAAGAAAGTCGTGTTTTCTAAATGTTTCATTTAGCGAAGCGAAAAGTTTTGGACGAACTGAAGCGAGGCGGAAAGAGGTACGTGTGATCCTCCAGCGGAGAGAAGTCTTTTAGACGCGAAGGAGAACGAGACGTCCTGAAGGTTCTCGACTGGCGCTGACAATAGAGCTCGCGAGACGCCCGCGACTCGAGTTATTCCGAGCCGGTTCACACCGCGGGCGGGGGGGGAACGCAGCGGAGCGGGCGAGAAACGGAGATGTGAGAAAGAGAAAAGAAAAAAAACATCCCCCCCCCCCCGCAGAACATCCTCTCGTCTTTTTAAATCCAGCCCACAGGAATGCTCATAACTAATTAAATTTACATACCGATGTTTTTTTGTTGTTGTTTTTCTAAACACTGCAGGTACACAATGGGACTTTCGTGGAAATGATTTTTTGTTGTTGTTGTTTTGCCGCATTTGGAAATGCATCCCTCTGCCTCGGCAGTTCTGTTGTAACAGAAGCCCACACGGCTCCCTCTGACAGCCTCACACAGGGAAACCACGGCGACTCAAGTGTGTGTGTGAGTGTGTGTGTGTGAGTGTGTGTGTGTGTGTGTGTTACTGGGTGTGCTTATGAGTGCAAAGGACCCAGAGAAAGAGAGATAAAGAGACACATGGAGAGAGAGACACAGGGAGAGAAATATATGAAGAGGGAGAGAGAAGAAGAAGAAAAGGGAGAGAGAGAGAGGAAGAGGGAGAGAGAGAATGACAAGAAGATGGAGAGAGAGAGGAAGAAGAAAATGGAGAGAGGGAGATAAAGAGGTACATGGAGAGAGAGAGAGAAGAAGAGAGAGATAGAGAGAAGAAGAGGGAGTGAGAGAGCAAGAAGAAGAAAGAGAGAGAGAGGAAGAAGAGGTAGAGAGAGATGAAGAAGAAAAGGGAGAGAGAGAGAAGACGAGGGAGAGAGAGAAAGGAAGAAGAGGGAGAGAGAGAGGCAGACGAGGGAGAGAGAGAGAGGAAGAAGAAAAGCGAGAGAGAGAGATAAAGAGAGAAAGGGAGAGGGACAGGGAGAGAGAGATAAAGAGAGAGATAGAGAGAAGAAGAAGAAGAGGGAGTGAGAGAGGAAGAAGAAGAAAGAGAGAGAGAGGAAGAAGAGGTAGAGAGAGATGAAGAAGAAAATGGAGAGAGAGAGAAGACGAGGGAGAGAGAGAAAGGAAGAAGAGGGAGAGAGAGAGGCAGACGAGGGAGAGAGAGAGAGGAAGAAGAAAAGCGAGAGAGAGAGATAAAGAGAGAAAGGGAGAGAGACAGGGAGAGAGAGAGAGATAAAGAGAGACAGGGAGAGAGAGAGAGGAAGAGGAAGAAGAGTGACCTCGGAGTGGGAGTGTGTGACATCGTTACGATAACTGCGGCCGGTTGCGTAAGCGGGTGTCATCGACTCCCCGCGCGCCCAAAGGTGGGCGTGGGCGAGGAGGTGCTGACACCGGCATTTGTGCTCGTCACTTCCTTCTCTTCTTTTCTTTTTTTCACGCGTTCGAAACCTCGCCACCGCCAACGCCGCCGTCTCACGGGCACAACGTCAGGCCTTTGATCTCCTCCTGCTGACGACGCCCACTCCTGAGGGGAGCAGCGGGTAAAGGGACCCCGGATGGCCTGTCCGGATACGGAGAGGGATGTCCAGTAAACACACATACACACACGCACACGCACACACACACACACACACACACACACAGCATGTTGTGCGGGCCTCATCGCGGCAGTTCAACAGGATTACGGAGATTCCCTTGCGGGTGTGTGTGTTGTTCGCTTCCACATCAGAGACTTCTGAAACGTCGTGCAAGCGTTCGGCTTTTTTGCCCCCAACCCCCCCTCCCCCTCCCCCTCCCCCCCTCTCTCTCTCTTATCCGTGCATTAGCCTCCTCTAATGGGGGGGAGGGGGGTTGAGAAAAAGGGGGAATGAGGCGAGATAAAGAGGGAGAGCGGGGGAGCAAAGCAGAGCGGATGCAATAAAAACACCGGGTCACAAATCGCAGTGCTCAATACACCACCATTCATCCTTTACTTCTGTGTGTGTGTGTGTGTGTGTGTGTGTGTGTGTGTGTGTGTGTGTGTGTGTGTGGCGCAGACATTTTCAACACTGCCATTACAACTTTTAAAAAAAATTAGCCAAAAGTAGATGATCTGGAAACATACTTGCGGCCAAAATGTTGTAGAACTTCACAGGTTCAACTTTTAACAAACACCCACTTTCTTTCTTCTTCTTCTTCTTCTTCTTCTTCTTCTTCTTCTTCTTCTTCTTCTTCTTCTTCTTCTTCTTCTTCTTCTTCTTCTTCTTCTTCTTCTTCTTCTTCTTCTTCTTCTTCGTCTTCTTTCTATCCGTGCTTTACTTTCAGCTGACCGCTAATTTCGAGGCCGCAAAAAAAACAACACTGATGAATCCTGGCTCCCAATCAGTCCGCCGGCTGCTAGAGCCCCGCATCGAGGCCTTGACCCCCCCCCAAAAAAACATGGGCCGATTCTTTGTTTTATTTCTTTCGTCCGGCTCTCCCACGCCGGAGACCTCGCCTTCAAGGCCGCGGTCCCTTTCCCGTTTAGCGGCGGCAAGAGAAGCAGCGCCGGCTTTATCACGGCCGTATCTTCTCTTGAGGAGGTGAAAGCGAAGCAACTGCCTCAAGGCTACACACACACACACACACGCACACACACACACACACTTACTGTCTGTTATCACACCGGTACAATATCATCATTTCACACGGCCTAGAGCGAGGTGGCGGGGACCTCGGCTCCGAGGGAGGAGGAATGTGAGCAAACAAGGGGGCAGGGATCAGGGGACGGAGGGGGCTTATGGCCGTGACTCACACTCCGCCGTATAATGACCGTAATGGAAACCCGTTATGCTCCGGTATTCGAGAGTGAGTCACATTTCCTCTTGCTGCTTCACGCCGGTCAACACTTCAGGATTTTTGGGATACTTCACTTGTGATCGTATTTATAGTCGGGCTCCAGTCTCTGAACCGGTTATTTTTAGCTGCTTTTGATTACCCTGGAGACCGGCCTTAATAACTACCATTAAGACTAAAACAGACATACACACACACACCTTCCCTGGACACACCAGAGACTCACTCACAAGGTAATCAGCTCCCCCCTCCCCCACCCACCCACCCTCCCTTTCTACTCTCACCTTCCCTCACTTCATCTCCGAGCGGCCCTTTCTTCCTTCTCCTCCCGGGTTATTCCTCATTTTCCTCCTCGTGTTATTTGCGTGAAAAGTCTTTGCATCCCTCCCCGGCGACTGTTTAGCTGCCGTGTTTTCCGCGTCGTGATTAGATTCTCTGCGATTGGCCTAATTAGCATTACAAATATACACTTAGGGAGGAGCGGAAATATCTCTCACGCCCGACTAATTTGAGGGGAACTGGAGCCCAGACGGAGAGGAATTTATGCGATGCGAAAAAGAAGAAAAAAGTGCGTCGCAAATAAGGAGCCCGACCTCGTCCTGGTCCGCCCCCGAAAACCGCTCCATCACTCCGTCCATGTAAATCGATGAGCGGCGTGTTTACTTAGTACCGGAGCGTCGTCGTGTATTGGATGTGCGTGCGTGATAAAAAGGTGTAATCACGACAAGAAAAGGTTCCCTCTTATCGGCTCTCTCTCGCTCTCCGGCCTCGAATCATGTCTTCAAAAGCCGATGATTAGACGTAAGACGGAGCTCCTTCATTATCCGCCGCTCTCATCCGTCTCGCTCTAATCCTCTCTCTCCCCCCCCCTCTCCCACGGGGCAACAAAGCGATAGGCCGAAACCAGCCATTAGTCTCCGGGTCTCGAGGCTCATCTGTATCCCCCCCTCCCCCCCTCCCTCTCCCGGAGGATATCAAAGCCATCTCAGAGGTCAGCGACAGTACGGCGGCCGCCGTCACGTCCGCGTTGTCGCCGCGCCGCTCCTCCGTCGTCTAAAGGTTGGACTTTGCCCTTTCCGCCAGCTGGTCACGTTCCACGATCCGACTCCCGGCGGATGGAAACACGCGGGCCTTCTTGTTCCGTCCGACTCCCGCCTCCGGGAGCCGTGAAGGTAACTCTGCTCGCCAATCAGCCGAAGTAACTAACGAGAGTAATTGGTTTCATTATTGTCCAGCGGCGCGCTCGGATGGGTTTTAAGTCTGGTTCCCCTCCGGAGAGCCGAAAACCAGCTGAGGTCCGTCTGAAGAAGGCGGCGACGTGGACCACGGGGACACGCGGCTGTGAGCCGGGCGCTGATGCCGTCATTATGAAGACGTTGGCGTCCAACAAGTAACCCAGGAACTGTGTTGAAGTCAAAACAGGAATCAATGCTCCAGGAACAGACAGGACACATTGTGCATTAAGTGTCGAGCTCATGAAAGTAGAACGAGCGATAGAGAATAGAGTCATAGAGCATCCAATTCCTTGGTGTCCTCTATGTCTCTATTCTTGCATTGATTTCAGGTTGGACTTTAACACGGTTTCGGGCGACTTGTTGGACAAGATCGTCTTCATAATGATGACATCAGCATCCAGCTGCTCACTAATTTCAATGGAAACAAGCGGGCTTTCTTGTTCTGCCCGACTACCGCCAACAGGAACCAATGCAAGGATTGAGAGAATTGGATGTTCTATGACTCTATTCTCTATCTCTCGCTCTACTTGTAATGCACAATGTTTCCTGTCTCTTCCTGGAGCATTGATTCCTGATTTGACTTTAACACGCTTCTTGTTGGTCAAGATCGTCTTCATAATGCCTACTATGAACTATTCATAAACTCTGTCATATTCATTGAATGTATTTAAACTCTAAATCTGTCCTTCTGTACACATTACATCTAGTGCTTCTCTCCATCCTGGAGAGGGATCCTCCTCTGTTGCTCTTCTGAAGGTTTCTTCACCATTTTCCTCCTGAAGGGTTATTTGGGAGTTTCTCCTGGTCCTAGTGAGCTTTTTCTGATTGGCTGTTGTGTAGCCCATTTTCTTCTTTTTGATTGGCTGATAAGTGGCACCTCACGGAAGAACTCCAGGGAGCGCTTGATTCCTCCACAGTGAGAGCGGCTCATGTTGGCGCTGCGGCACATTAAAACATTAAATAGCCGCGAGTTTTTAAGCGTGAGAAATCCGAAATGTGTGAGTCTCACGCTCAATGCGTGAGACTTGAGAGCCCTGCACATGTGTAATTTGTGAAATTGGGCTATACAAATAAACTAATTTGATTTGAATAATGCCGGCATCAGCGCCCGGCTCACAGCCGCGTGTCCCTGTGGTCCACGTCGCCGCCTTCTTCAGACGGACCTCAGCTGGTGTTCGGCCCTCCGGAGGTCAACCAGACTCAAAATCCATCCGAGTGCGCCTCTGGACAATAATGAAACCAATTACTCTCGTTAGTTACTTCGGCTGATTGGTGAGCAGAGTTACCTTTACGGCTCCCGGAGGCGGAAGTCAGACATAACAAGAAGGCTTGCGTGTTTCCATCTCCTTTCGAGCTCGAAGATCTGTGAGCAGCCGGGCGCTGATGTTGTTATTATGAAGACGATCGCATCCCACAAGTAGCCCTGAACCGTGTTAAAGTCAAAACAGAAATCGATGCATCGCCGCTTCAGGCGTGAGAGAGGAAACATCGCACATTACGTGTCGAGCACATTGATGTAGACGTAGAGAGTCATGGATGACGCCAATGAATCGGATGATGAAACAAGATGAAAAGAATCAAAGTAAAGATGGTAAAATACACAAAAAGACGTGCATGAATAATCTGTATCGATAAACAATCTGTTGAAGCTGCATTATTGGAAACCAGCTGATGTAGTGACTGTTGTAGAGCCATGTTTCCGTCCACCTGATGAATGTCCGATGTTTCCGTCTTTATTTGGCTCGGTGATGGTCTTCATCAACCCCCCGCTCGAGGGGGAATATCTGCCGCTTTAGCTGCGGAAAGCTCCGATATATATTCACCGGCTAGTTGTTAACTGTCCGGGGGGTTCGTTTGGTTTCTTAATATAACAACATTCACTCAGCTATCAGTCAAAGAAAGTCACGTACGGTGTACACGTTTATCGTAAATTGCTTTGGAAAAGAAACAGCATTCGCCATTATGTGACCCGGCATTTACCATTAAGTCCGTCCACCAGTGTGGATCGAGAAAGTTCTGAATCCACAAACTACCAGTTTGACATATGCCTCGGTACGCCAGTAAAAAGAAACGAAAGAGCTTTTCAGAGTGCAGCCTTTCCCTTTAAAGCGACACATCAGGGTTTCTTTCAACACCCATTTGCTTTGAAGCCACCCGAGTCCTGTTCCAGAAAATCAATTAAAAACACGACTAATACATTTGCACCCAACAATTTCCTCTTAAGAGCGTTTGATGTCGCCCTCCGACCCGCACGGTGTAAGTGTTAAGATGACAGCGATAGAGCCGTTGGGGGCATCGGGGGACGATGTCTTCGCCGAGGAGCCTTTAGCACGTACATCGGCTGCTTCGGGTGAAGCTTTGACCTCGAGTGAAATGGAACGATGAAGACTATCTATCTGCACAATGTTGTGGCCTGCGATGAAATCCGCACCGATTTCCAAGTAATCTGATGCGAGTGTCTCACCTCCTTAACACCTCATATGTAAGTCGCCTGGTGCTATCAGAGAGATCTTCGTGGGGTCCTCAACGCGAGCATACCGCCGTCCCTGAAGTGGCCAGCACTGAGCCTCATTGTCTGCTGTAGATGTCGGGGAGCGCAATACGAGAGGCCGAATCTCTCCCCGCTCGACTATCTACCAGGCGGGGGATGGGGGGGGTGAGGTCGATCTCCCCATGGGCCGTGGCACCAAAACCATTATTCTTATCACTGCAGGACAACTCGCCGCAGGGCAAAGAAAACCCTCCTGGAAAAAAGGTCAAACGAGTGTGTGTCTCCCATTGTGTGTGTTTACCCCCCCTCTCTCTCTCACACACACACACACACACACACACCATACCTCTCTGTATTTCTCATTAACTGATAATACATCACTCATGACCTTGTGATAAGAATACATTAGCCAGAGACAAGTCATTAATCTATAAGGGATCGGGCTGTTTGGGTTTATCGGGTGAGAGTGGGTATACGTGTTATCGCACAGGTCATGGGAATACGCTTAATTGCCCTTGCTAAGCGAGTCATAGACGTAGTGGAAGCGGTTTACGCGCCCGCCGGTGGACACTGACCAACTGGAACTGAAACGTACCGGAGGAAAAATTGCCCGATCATTGGTGCTTGTTTGAGAGGTAACAGCAGGGCACGGTGTGAAGCACTTTTATGGAGGTTATGGTACATATAGGGTTGTGAAATTACGGGAATATTCCATGTGGAAACTTCGGATGAGAGTTTACAGGAATTTATGAGCCATTACCCGGAATAATCAGGAATGAATTACAAGGGTTATTTGCCAAGGCTGTAGATTTACTAAATTATTAACGGACCCTGATTCAAAGGATACATAGAAAGTGAATACAACTCAATGAGGCTCCATCCTACGTGTTTATACATCACCTTGACAAATGTCTTGTGCGTCATCCAACTGTATTCATGCTTATAGACAGCATTGCCTACATTTACTGACTTATAGTTATTTAATGGACTTTGTAACATCAAACATAATACTACTACTTCCTCTTAAGCTATAAGCTACCCGTGCTGACCAACCACAGATACAGCGCTCTCCACATGTATATGCCAGCTTAACGCATCACTATAAATCCAGCTAATCCAATAATTTTGGCGCTTTTCCGCTCGGGCCCTATTGACCACCATATTTCCCGTGTTCGACGTACCTCCGCATCAGCGTACGGGCCTAATCTTCTGCCTCAAGCAAGCACCAGTGCTGCTGTTATGGATTACCACTCTCTCCAAAACAACAAGACAAAAAAAAAGTCCAGAGATAAACTGTCAGGCCCACGGGATAAACCCCCCGTGACAGAAGCCCAACTTCAGACAGCTCAATTTGATGAAAAGAGACGTTCAAGCTTCAATCAAACCTGGGAGACGGAGCAGATCTGTCTTACAGAAGAGGGCAAAAAAAAGAAAAGGAAGATGGCTGGAAGAGGTGAAAAATATATATTTTCTTTAAGGATCGTAGAGTTTTTTCTGCCGTGTCATCGTATCTATCAATCTGACAAACCCTACATATAATTATTCCAGCTTTTCCAATTTTACTAGATACATTACTGTACATTGGAGTGTGTCTTTGTTTCTGTAACAAACAAAAGACAGCGATAAATCAAAATAAATGTGTTGGTATGAACTACAAAATATGTTCAATCATTCTTTGTTATCATTTGCAATTCATTAAAAATGTCTTGTAAATTACACAGAGCCGTTATCACTCCCGTTAAAAAACGTTTAATACACCATCAGTTCTGTTGATTTGGGCAACTGAGAGCTGATTGGCTGGGTGCCAGCCTGGCAAACAGCATCTAAATTTTTTTTTTTTTAAGTACTCCGGGGGCCTTGGAGAGGTTGGCTGAAAGATGTATTTTCTCTCGAGTAAAAAGCTCGGAAATCGAAAAACAAAAGCAGGAATAGCTGCAATGAAAACAAAAAAACAACAGCACACTGAGGGGTTCATTACATTAGCAGTTTAACTGCATCAGAGGCACAGAAGCATTTCTACTTTGGGTCTTTGGTCGCATTTCTGTGTTCTTTCATTTCATTGTATACTTTATTCAACTAACAAGACGGTCCTACTTCTCGAGTCCAACTGAATGGAAACCACGCCGCCTGTGTGCGTACCACGAAGCGAAGCCTCCAAACCACGAGTCCACGGAAAGAGTTCCGAAAGCAACGAAGTGGACTTGAAACAGATATTTTCGAGAGCCGCTGGACGTGTTCGCTGTGCACGAGTGAACCTATGGCGAATCTAGCGAAGCTGGGACACGTACAGAAGTGTCAGCGTTAAAATAATGTGAGTTCTTTTCCCTCCTGAATGCAGTTCTGAGTACATAGCAGGAAGCCGCTGTGATCGTAGTGTCGCGCTCCGCTGTTGTCTCGAGTGTTTTCTGCTCTATGCAAACAATTCCACAAACACTGAGGGTGAAAACACACATTGTGCTAATATAAAAGCAAACACCAGGCAATAGATGTACGAGTGTGAAAAGTATATTTAAAACCATGAGGATCAACCATGTAAACGAGGTCTGCGGCGGAAGGAGCAATCGCAGGTTTCGTTTTTTTTTCTTCTTCAAAATCCCAAATGAATTACCGCCCTTTATTTTTCTTGACTTTTCTACTGAACCTTCGTCGGGTCGACCCGAGGACGCTGACCGCACGCTACCGGCTCGACAACCTATCGCGTAACTGTAGCACTCTAAAATATGTCATGTCATATATCTTACCGATTTAATACAGTGTCAATTTCTTATAATTTACGTTGAAAGTGTGTTTAAGGTAATGCATGTGTTATTCCTATATTTGAGAGCGTTGATCACCTGTGCACATACTAACAGTGAAGCGACGAAAAGTGCTGTCTCTTTAAGAGAGGGGTGCTGTCTCTTTATGAGAGAGGTGTCTCTTTAAGAAAGGGACACTGTCTCTTTAAGAGAGAGGTGTTTCTTTAAGAGAGAGGTTTCTCTTTAAGAGAGAGGTGCCTCTTTAAAGGAGCGTGCTGTCTCGTTAAGAGAGAGTTGTCTCTTTAAGGGAGTGTGCTGTCTCTTTAAGAGAGAGGGGTCACTTTAAGAGAGCGCACTGTCTCTTCAAGAGAAAGGTGTTTCTTTAAGAGAGAGGTGTCTCTTTAAGAGAGAGGTGCCTCTTTGAGGGAGCGCACTGTCTTGTTAAGAGAGAGTTGTCTCTTTAAGGGAGAGGTGTCTTTTTAAGAGAGAGGTGCCTCTTTAAGAGAGTGCACTGTCTCTTTAAGAGATGGGTATGTTTGAAGGGCAGGTGCGGTAAGCAGGCAGAAGACGATACCGCGTCTGCTTGTTTTAAGCGGGAACTTCTTAAAATAAAAGTGGCAAAACCGAAAGAACAACGTGTTTCCGAACAGTTTATTTTAAGGGTGCAACACAAAGCTCGGACTGGAGCTGTCGGCCATATGCGTTACATCTCCGTCCGCGCCACTGGAGGTGACGAGGGAGAGGCGGATGAGGACATCCAGTGCGGGGGTGAGGGATGGTGGCAGCCGTTTCCCCCCGGGGGGGCAACGGTGATGGCGACTACATCGATCCAGCCACTCCGGAGCCTGAAGTGCAGAGCCCTTTTTTTGGTGCTTTGTCAGCACTGTTCAGCTCAGCGTCGCTCCGACTCCCCCGATCACTGTCAGAAAACCCAGGAGGGGGAAGGAAGAGGGAAAAAAATCCCAGAGAATAGGAAGAGAAAATGCTGATGTGTCTGTTACCAGACGAGGCGGCGGCAGCGGGAATCGGCTAAATAACCGGCTAACCGCTCACCCGGAGATGCTTTTTGTCATTTTCGAGCTGTTTTGAGATTCAGGCAAATGAATGTGTACTGTCAGTAAAAAGGGAGGGCGGGAGGGGGGGGGGGGAGACAGATGGGGTTTTCTTCTGGAGCCGCTCCCTCCTTCATCTACCTCTAAACACGAGCACCTGTTTAGCTCATTCAGCCTGCCAAGCCGTGCCCCGGGAAACTTAATTCTGCTAATCTGCTCACATATTGACTCAGGTGGAGGTGTGCGCTGTTTGTCGTCAGATGGCCGATGTTTGTCTTCCGAGGCGTTTCGCTCTTTTATCTCGTGACGTTAATCTCCGGAGTCACTTTGAGACGTCGGGCCGAGACTTCCCGTTCGCCCCGCTCCTCTCCACTTACAGCGCCGAGTCGATACCAGCCAGACCTTGGACGTTGAGCGTCCTGGTTTATTGTTCCCTCTCGTTTCCGTTTAAGGCTCCTTTCCGTCGGAGTGGAGATAGTCTGCAGCAAAAGAAGCTAAAAGCACAAGTATTGAAGAGGCCTTGAAGTGCACAGGCGGATTGAATTTAGTTAAAAGCTCACATCGGGGGTTTCGTCTGGGGGCTGAGGTCGGGCATCGACTTGAGCGTTTTATATAAAGCTCAACTATACAAACACATACAAATATCTTTCGAAACAAGATAAAAGCAATAGTTTTAGACATTTTGAAGGATTGACTTATTTGCCAAATGTTCGTTGAGTTGGAAACAGGCGACACCGCTCGGTAACGTTCGCCTATAACCACGTCTACGGCCCACTTATTAACACTTTAAATCTGGTTTAATTCTTACTTACAATATCCCAAAAAGTTATGCAAACCTCTTTTCCGTGTTACAGGTAATCTGCTGCACTAATGTCTCGCTATTAGCGTGAACACTTTGGTTTATGAAGGATTTAAGCTGCTATTAAGGTGGCAAAAGATAAGGCGCGAATAAATTAGCTCAAAGCCGCATTTCCAGCGAGCGGTCCGTTCACCTCGGCTGAGTTTGTTACACATTAGAAGGTTTTTCTCCCCGTGGTTCCATTCGTGTTGCGTCGGAGATGATGTCATGCTCATCGGCTTAGAATAATAAGTACACCGTGGGGAGTGGTGGAAGGGGGGGGGGGCAGGTTATAGTCTGCCGTGAGAACACAGAGGAGAGGAGAGGACTGGTACCCAAAGGAGGTCCAGAGTGGAAACATGTGCATTGGAGCTGTGGTTATTCATCTTTTTTTCAGTGATGTACCTCATGTGAAATATTTTTGTACCACCTTAATTAGTGCAAAGCATGTTTGGTGGTAAAAATAATATGTAATACACAGCGCTGTGCCATCAGTGTCTGATTTAATACAGAACATATACCATTCCCTTTACGGACTCACACTTATATTGTATTGAATATGTATTTATTAACTATTTAAAAAAGATTTTTCAATGGATGCTCCCTTTGAATATATATTTTGTTATCTCATGTACCCCCAGGGATACACGTACCCAATCAGAGGTGGACAGAGACAAAGGCGTCCATTTGCCAATTCCCATCAGCATCACTTCCTGTTTGACAAGACTCAAAAACAGGACCCAAGAGCAGGACTCCAAAATTCAGTTCAATCAAAAGGGTTTATTGTAACATAGGAAGTCCCCAAAAATTCCAAAGAAACAAAGTACAACATAAAGTTGCTGCTGAGCAGGAAACTCAGACCCCGTTTACACGATGAGAAAACGCATATATTTTCATGCGTTTTGGCATTTCATTTACACAAAAACTGCTGGAGGTTTTATCACGGAAAACGATCATTTCTAAAAACTCCGGCCAAAGTGGAGATTTCTGAAAACTCTGTTTTTGTGTGAAACAGAGTTTTAGGTTGTCAAACGTCACAGTGTGCGACTAGAAATGCAGGTATTTATGCGGGTTCATATAAATAGAAACTTTTTTGAAAACGACCTTGTGTGTACAAACGGAGGGGCAGAAATATTTGTTTCTGTAAATACCGGTTATGTGTAAATGTGGCCTCAGATTGTGTTTAGAAAAACACAAAATCACAGCTATGCTGGGAAAAGACTTGATCAAATATAAACAAAAACACAACTATGCTGGAACAGCAAAGCAGGACAAAAGATTAATAAGAACAATATTTACTTTGACTAGACGGATTAGGACGAAACTCGAGACAAGACGATGTGACACGAGACACAGGTAGACACCGGCTTAAATACATGAGGAAACAGGGAACAGGTGGACACCATCAGGGGTGGAGGAGACTACACACTAATGAGGAAACACCAACAGGAAATCAAGTTTCTGAAACAAGAGTTACTACAAAATAAAAGCGGACATGGAAAACAGGACTAAACACGGGACAAGACACGTTTTTTTCCCCCCCGTTTTCCGGTGCATTCTGGATTTTTATCTCTTCCTATTAGACATTTTTGAAAGAGATCATCGTCCTCTACCCCCGTGTTCCCCGAGTGTTCGACACAGGTAAAAAGTTACGGCCGGATGTTTTATGCCACCGGCCAATTACACCTCAGGATTCTCCTCCAGCGGCACGGAGGGGCTCATTATTTGCTGCTCTCTTCGAATCAGTCGCTGCAGCACGGAAGCCATTTATCGGTCGGAAACAAAACTGGAATCATTCTTCCGGGACTTGTAAAAACTGAACTTGGGCTTTCTGCTGCGCACAGGAAGAAGAAAAAAAACATACGCTTTCATTTACCCCCATAACTATATGTGTGTTCAGCATTTACGCTGCAGTGAAATCCATTAGGCACAATTGCTACGTTGGCACGGCTACCGTTTAGGCGGGATACGCCAAGTCCTGCACACGCAGGGGAATCTGGAAGAAATGTCAGACGTGGAGAGAGAGAGAGAGAGAGAGAGACGACAAACATCCGTCTACAGGGCGCGTCAACATCATCGCGCTAGCATAGTTTTAGTCTGAGGGGACATTTTGTTGTCTCCGGGGGGGAGGGGTTTATAAAGAGGCTTATTAATGCCTCCGCACCCACACATATACTTAGGGATGGGTATTGTTTTTCGATAGCGGTGCTAAACCGGTACTTTTAAAACGATAGCACTGCCTAAAGGGTGCCTTAACCGAAACTTTAAAAAAGAGCACAAAACGACGATTGACGATGACAAAAAACGTGACTGAAAAAACCCGTTAGCTCGTAGCTCACGCTTAAACATGGTTATAATGGCTAATGTATTATTTGTTAGCCTACTTTTATGAATGCAAAACTTGCAATCAACGTTACGGTACTGATCTGAGTTCAGGCTGCTCGTCATCATCGGTCTCCACGTTGTCAGGGGGACCGCTCGGCCTGACCGCTAACGTGCTTGGCACCGGCTAACGTAGAAAGTCAAACACGCTGCATGCCTCCCAAAGTTAAATGATTGGCTATCGTAACCTGCTGACAGGGCGGAGTCACCAGAGAAGTTCAAAATATATATATTTTTTTAATTTTAATCGGCCGAGGCACCGAAAGGAAGCACATGGCCATATTGGCGCCGGTTTTACCCGACCCGTCACATACTGTACCTGCGTCGTGGTTCCCATTGTCATACGTACTTCTTTAAAACATCTTCTGACGGTTGACAAAAAGTTAAGATAGTGAAATGCTTCCAACAATATGCCGCGTGATAAGGTGTTCATAATAAGTTAGTCCACATGCGGCACGCGATGAAATAATGGAAGGACTTGGCATTTCCCGCTGTTGTATTATGAATAAGTATTTCCCGTGAAAAGCTCGCCGGTAAATGTCAAGCCGGCTGTCATTAAAGGCGCTTTGACATTTTTATTCCATCTTTTTTCTTTTCTTTAAAGGAGCGATTCCATCTCCATCTCCAACCCGAGGCCCGAAATCTCTGCCGCTCCTCCGACCGACAGAAGATGGACAGATTAACTCAATTACTCCGTTACTCGAGTGAATGAAGGGAACAATGCATTTCTCATTTAAGCCTAATCCCTGTGTGGGAGCTGCAAAGGAGGAGGAGGAGGAGGAATATAAATATATATATTGCAGGTGTGGAGGAAATGAATTCCGAAAGGCATCCGGCGCGTGTTTGCTCATCTCAGGCGACGGGTGGGAAGACGGAGAGGAGGAGGATGAGGATGAGGAGGAGGAGGAGGATGAGGAGGAGAAAGGCGATAGACAGACAGTTTGACGTGATGGAGTGACGGTCCGGGCGGAGCGGAAGAGGAACGAGAGAGACAGAATGGGGTTTATGTGTCAGAGTTAGTTTGCGGGGATGAGGCAGCACGAAATCGACCAATTTCCACAGGGCGTGACAGCCAGCGTGTGAAACGCCGTGTGACACGCGGGGCGTCACCATTGTCTGCAGCATCTGTTGCAGCGGGCGCAGATGGCGCCGCCGCCGTTCCTCGCCGCCGCCGATCTCGTGGGAGATCTGTGGACCTGCGATGACTTCCCGAGGCCTCTCGGAAATGTCGGATGGAATAATCCTAATCCTTGATTCCTGTTGTGATTTAATAGGTTTGATAAACCTTGTGTGTGTACCGGGTCTGAAGAACTCGGACGGGTTCAAAGGTGGCGCGACGAGACATCGGTGACGACCGACATGTCTTGGCTTCAAATCAGGCTTCTCAAAGCCCTCTAGTGGAGCGCCGAGGCATTACAGGTGGAAATGCAGATTTTTTTTTATTTCAAGACCTTTGAGAACTTCACATATTACAAAGTACACGGACATAAAACTAAGTCGTTAATGAATAAAGACAGACATGCCTGTACTTTCGTGTAAATGTTGACTTAACGGCGTTAACAGGTCACGCTGTTCGTTCGCGACGGACAAGATTCTTGGCGACTCGCCACTTCCTCTGGGATATCGGCTTTTTCCTGCTGTTGCCCTTCAAAACAAGAGCTCAACATTGAGCTTTATATTAATAAAAGTGATTGAAAACTTGTTTGAGTTTTTTTTCTGATGGAGAAACCTGGTTTAAGTGAAATTTAATGCAAAGTATTTGCATTATTTTAAAAAGCACCGATGGAGGAGTTACAAGAAGTTGTTATTTTAATAAAAATTCAGCATGTTGTTATAAATTTGTCGATGTGGGGCACGACACAAAAAGCTTGAGAACCGCCGACTTAAGCCAAACATGATCGATCCCGGAGGCCCGGGGTGGTGGAGTGGGAGGCGGCCTTGTCCTATCAGCGCTCTCTCTCTCGTGATGTCATGTATAAATATATTATATTAAAGTTATCAACATAAACTCAAGGGCGTGTGTGGGATGTCCTCAACAAGTATAAAGCAGCACTAGTGGTTATTTCTAACACTATGAAGGACATAATAACTGTTTCCCACGGAGCAAAGCAACAGAGATAAGCCCCGCCCCCTCTCAGGCGGGAATGAACCCCAACCCGAGTAAAGCGTTGCCAGTTGTGCTTTTGAATAAAGGGTTGGGAATTAACGTATATTTAGTTTTTTTTATCATGATTCACCTAAAAAATAATCGACAGATTAATCGATTATTAAAATAATCTTTAGTTGCAGCCTTAATCCTGTAATAAAGTCTTATAAAACAACCGAGCTTAAAGCACTTTAGATTTCTCACAAGGGGAGCCGGGTGGCGGTTCGTTGCGGCGTGAAGAGGTCGGGGCTCGGTGGCGGTGAAGACCCCCGGCTCCACCGCAAAGCTCTGTCGGGCTGCGGGAGGAAAGCTGTCAGCGCAGACGCCTAAAAGCCCGCTGGCCGCCCCCCCCCATCTTCCTCGCCTCGCTCTGACTCATCAGCCTCAGCTCTTCAAACTCTCTCTCCTCTCTCTCTCTCTCTCTCTCCCGCCTCCAGCTGGATGCAGGGGAGCAAAAAAGCAAGAATGAGTCCATCTCCGGGCCGCTGTAAACAAAAATGAACACTCTTTTGTTGGTGTGTGTCCCCCCCCCCTCCGTCTGCCGCCTGCACGCCACATCGCACTTCCCCTCTCTCGGCCTCCACGAGTTCCGTCTCCTCCCCTCTCTCTCCTCATTTTCCGGTCCTTCGAGTTTATTCGGCAGATAAAAAAAATAAATTGGAGAACGGAGGAGATAATGAAGATATGATGAGCGCGAGGCGGGGGGACGGCGATCCAGGAATATTGAAATTGACTTGATGCGACTCCGCGGCGTTCTCCTCTCCCCCCTCGCCCTGAATGGTGATACGGGCTCATTAAAAATTCATCGCTCCGCTGTGAAAAAGAGCCAACGTCGGCATTTTGGGCCCGGACTGAGAGCTGCCGGGACCGTCTGCGGCTTTGCTGTGTGTGTGTGTGTGTGTCTGTTTGTGTGTGTGTGTGTGTGTGTGTGTGATCAAGTCTGGTTCTGTAAAGATGGACCTTTTGGGAATACGGTACATAGCGCCACTAAGAGTCCACAGCCAATCTCTGCCACATCACATGTTCATCCTTTTATGTCGGTGTTTTTTTCAGCTATGGGGTTTTCGATTAAAAGTTTGGACCTGACAATAATGAGAGATTAAGGGATCAGTGAAGTGAAATCATCCATCCATGTCAATCCACCCAACTGTTGGAAAACAATACCTTTGGTTCTCGATGTTACTCTGTGCCTTAAAATGCCGCGTGGTGCGTTTTTGTCGCGTTTTTAAGGCACGCTTAAAAGTTAAAATATTCTCAACTTTAAACGCGAGGCATCAATGTCACATTCGGCCAAGGCGGCTAATAGGATCAAGCAGGAGGCCAAAGGCGGCCAATCGGATCAAGCAGGAGGCCAAAGGCGACCAATCGGATCAAGCAAGAGGCCAAAGGCGACCAATCAGATCAAGCAGGAGGCCAAAGGCGGCCAATCGGATCAAGCAAGAGGCCAAAGGCGACCAATCAGATCAAGCAGGAGGCCAAAGGCGACCAATCGGATCAAGCAGGAGGCGGGCTCTCCTTCCCGTTTTCCCGCCGAGACGCTCATATTCGCAGTGTTTAATTCCGAAGAGCTTTATAATTCTAAATCTAAACACGACTCCAACTGACTCCCGCTCGGTCGGAAGTGCAACCGAAAGCGCTCGTCATCGAGACACAATTCGTGGAATAGATGGTGGTATTCGCTGTACTCTTTCCATTTTTTGTTCTGTTTTTGTTTTTGCCAAGGCGTTTTTTAAGAGGCTTCGCTTTTAAAAGTTATAAGACCATAGTTAATAATCATGATAAAAATGTAACCATGTGTTCTAACCTTTGTTTTTATGCATTATAATATGATTATAAGTCACTCAAAGCGATATGATAAGTGTTGACTAAAGTGGCAGAATGCCTGACAGGGAAACCAACATGTCCGCCTCTGGGGTCACTAGCGTGGTTATAAATGTCAACATACAGAGTAGATTATGACTTAATAGATGCCCGTAATCTATTTCTCGTGCGTCTGTCAATCACTTCTCATGCATGCTCACTCATTAGAGTCTTGCCATCATACATGCATTTCTTATTTATTTCATTTTACCACTGCTCACAATCTGCAATTATACAAACCCTTGGGGATCAAGGTCGACTGAAACAAGATTTAAATAAAGTAAGAGATCAAAGCCGTCGGGCATTCAGTGGCGTCACACATGTCCTTGACTGAATGTTACTCTATAGAGCGACTCCTACCTGATTAAAGGTCCATAAGAGAGTTTCACAACATACATACTCGATGAATGCTTCTTTGTCCATTTAAATAATGATCTGTACCGGGCTTCATCCACCTGCTTTCATAAGTCTACGAAATATCAATTAAATGAGCTATCCAGTTCCCACAATGCACCTTTGAAGATCGTTTTGCATTACACGACTGGAAAGTGTGTCTGACGCTGTTTCTTGCTGAACCTTTCTTTGAATGATGAAAAGCAACAAAAACAAGGGATCAGTTGTCGTATGAATACGCAAGGACGTTTCTTCAAACCCAGACAGCAGATTAGGGTCCAAATGGGAGTCGGCACTTACCGCTCCACGTGTCCGTGGTTATCCGCAGCTTGTTCTCTTTGTGTTGCGAACACATTGAAAAGCGCAGTAAGGGCCACTTAAATAATAGTTGTATTCAAACCTGTTTTTCATTCATACTGAGTCTTACTGAAAATGTTTCAAAGTCTTATTTTATATTGTAAAAAACATCAGTCTGCGTGTACAGAAGTTCCTACAACGGCAATGTACCCTGTATGAAGGCGTAGAGAGGACGCGTACGACCGGAACACACATATATATATATATATATATATATATATATATATGACCAAAATATGTTGGTAATTTCAGTTTTTTGTAGAAATATGCAAATAAATGCAATTCATAGACAATAAAATATATTTTGGTCAAAAAAAGTGAAACGACTTATATATATATATATTTATTTATATATGTATAATTTTATATTTATATATATTATATATAAAATAGTGAAATTACCTACACATACATATATATATATATACACATATATACATATATTATATATACATATATATATATAAATATATATGAATGGCATTTCAACTCATCTTCAATTCACAAAGACAATAATTCACAATATAACGCGCACAAACTACAAAATCAAAGGCCATGAGTCTCTGCCTAAGATATTTGTTGAAATTGATATCAATTTACTTGGAGAGTATTCTCACATGTGGCCGAAGCTCCGATATCATGTCGGCTATAACGACCTTCACAAATACACGGTAGCAAACAATTGAAATCCTCTGAACGGGCTGCGAAATTATTGAATATGCATGAAATTGGAGCATCGGGGGGCAAAAAACTGCTGGCACGGCAAAATGAACGTGAACAAAAAAAAGGTCAAAGGAGCATATTTCCGTCCTTGTGGAGCATCGTGAATAGGAACGCGTGTCGCCCTCACGTCGCGCGCACATCGCTCAATAGCACCACCAGTGGTCATAAACGCCACACGCCACTTTTACTAATAATGCAGTTTATGATTAGGAGTATAATAGCAGGAACAGCAGGCTGCAGGAGTGCATTTGTGTTATTGATTCATTCAGGAGTTAATAAAAATGTGGAAAAGGTAGCTGCTGCTGTGCAGAGAATAAACGTTTAGAAGAAGTACAGAGCGGCTAAGTGAAAAACACGCAGGTTATGCTTATAGGGGAAGTAATAAGTTTGAAAACGATGTGTTTTAAGAATTTAATTGAATCTGAAACGACGTGATCATCCTAAACGACCTGAAAGTAGAACATATACTTGAATAAAGTGAAGACTTCTTGTGGGTTTAACGGTTTCATCTGTGCAGTGTTCCTCACGCAAAGCCATTATGATTATTATACGTCTTTCCATCCGCTGATCTACCAGATTTTTCTTCACATCACAAGAAAATACAATCACTAGAAATAATGATCTATGGGTTACGTACATAACAAACACCTCGTAGACCTGCATTTATCTTAATAAATCGATGAATTTACAATAGAAAATGGATCACTCCATAGTTTATAAGTTGTTTTCCTGTGTTGCTGTTGTTGTTGTTGTTTCTGTTTCGTTCTGTATTTTGTTGTTATTTCTCCTAAGTTTTGCATTTTTTCTTTTTATAGATCAGATGAGCATCATGTGAGAATCTTAACATGTTGCATCAAATGTCTGGAAGACGTGTGTAAATATAAAATTGATGCATACTTTCAATAAAAAACTACATTTAAAAAAATAAATAATTATCTAATGTGAACAAATTACTGAATTATTTTCCTTCCCATGGATGTTTTATCTCGGAACCATTGGTCACTTTAGTACAATCAGTTCGCCTGTTTCAGCCGAGTAGCTAGCATCGTTTTTTATTGATGATATTGTGAGAAAATAAGGTTTAATGGCACTCCTAGCGATAACAGTTATGCGTTACGATGAGTTCACAAGTTGGATGTTTTACATTCTCCATGTTTCTGTCTCCTAGTCTCCTAGTCTCTTAGTCTCTTAGGCCGTTTCTCAATCAGCGTACTTGTGCGTCCTTTCCTCTACTTGTGTCCTCGTGGACTCGTGAAACGTCATCAGTCTCAGCCCGGGTACATGTCCCAATTCAAAGTTCGCTTCTCGAAAAGCACGGTCAAAATGCCCGGATGTGACTTGATCCTCCCACTTTCCGGAGGATGCATCACAGGAGACTTGTGCGTACTCTGGCCGGCATATATCCCAGAATGCATTTCACCAGCAACCGGAAACAATAGTGGAGAAGTAAATAAACTACTGACAGTTGACTTTTTATAAATACTAGTGTTGTTGAATCGCGGAATGTAATTTTAGGATGTTTTGTTTATTTGACTGTATAAAATAATTTACAGTGAATAATTAGAGTAAACTCAGGAGCAAGAACCGCTGATGTGGTGACGTCATCAAGTCAGCTGCTGGTCCCATCGCAGAAAGACCGTCCTCCGGAGTCTAGACTCCCAAGACCAGACTCCAAAAGAACACAAGTCTGCAGTCGAGGACTTTGAATTGAGAAACAGCCTTAGTCTCCTCCTCTTGAAGTTCTCAAATTGATTGCTTGCATCTGAAGCCGCGGAGTCCGAGGAGACCTTCAGTTACATCATCGTCCATGGACCTTAAGTCTTGTGTTTGTGAGCAATTCCTGATTCATTTTATGGCATTTTATAAAGAACATTATGTTCTCTCAGGGATATGTAGGTAAAGAAATGAAGAGAAGGACATCTGAGAGCGAGAGAGAGAGAGAGCGAGAGAGAGCGAGAGAGAATGAGGCGGGCAGACGTGGACAAATTGAGAGAGTGATCATTTATAATTTAAGGACAAGTGGTCCTCCCCCGAGACATCTTTGTCAGTTAATAGGTCTCAGTTCCTCAAGGCGGCGCTTTCACAGCGTTTAAATAATAAGAGAATTTGAGGCGACGACAAAAGGGCTAAAGATGAAAAGGCGAGGAGAGGAAACGAGGAAACGAGACGGAAGGCCGGGTGGAGGAGAAGAGGCTCCAGGAGAAGATAAAGAAGACTGGCGGAGAGAAAGGAAAGAAACATTAACAAGAACGCCGGCGAAGGATTGCGATCTGGTTAAAATAGACGGAGGAGAGAGAGAGAGAGAGAGAGAGAGAGAGAGAGAGAGAGAGAGAGAGAGAGAGAGAGAGAGAGGTCCTGTTCATGGTGAAATGTGACGTAAGCACTCGCACGAAAACGGGGATCAAAAGAATTCCGCCGTCTAATTTGTGCTTTCAAAAGAATTCTCCACTTTCTAAACGGGCGAGTTTTACAGAGGTGGGCGGAGCTTCCCGCGCAGAGGGATGATTCACATGATTGGCGGCGAGCTCTCGCCGGAGGTCAAACCGCTCTCCGTTCCAGACTTTAAATGCGCAACTGCGCGACCTCTCGCCGAGAGGATTCACGACAGAAGAGCTGCATTGTGGGAAATGAAATGTTTCGCATTCCTGAGCCGGGTGTCCTCGAGGCCGCCGGCGCTGTCCGCTGGAGGAGAACGCGGCGTCTGATCGGGGAAAGTCCCCGTGTCACGGGAAAGGAGTCGCTTACCAGAAAGAGATGGAGGCGGAGTTAAGATACGCCCTGAAGATACGCACTTAAAAAAGCTTTTAAAATACTCTATTAAAATGCGCACTTCATATATGCTCGTAAAATACATACTTAAAATACACATTTAAAATGCACACTTAAAATACACAATTAAAATACTACATTAAAATACTACGCTCTAAAAATACTACATGCTTAAAATACTACGCACTTAATATACTACATGCATAAAATATTACGCGCTTAAAATACTACGCACTTAAAATATTACGCACATAAAATACTACCTACATAAAATACTCTGCACTTAAATTGCTATGTGCTTAACATAATACACACTTCGAATACTACACACTTCGAATACCACACACATAATATACATACTTAAAATAATACACACTTAAAATACTACGCACTTAGTTTACCACATGCATAAAATATTACGCGCTTAAAATACTACGCACTTAAAATACTATGCACTTTACTATGAGTAACATATGGAGCCGATACTTGGAAAATACATCCAAATGAGTTATTTTTTAATGCAAGGACGACTTGGATTAAGTGCATGTGTACGACAGGAAGACGCTCTTCTGAGTGGAGACAAAGCCCCTCGAGATGCCCCCCCCCCCCCCCCTACGACCGTGTTCATGTGTGTATGTGTGTAATTTCTGTTGACATCCTATAATGATAAATTCCTCTCCAGATCCCAAAGTGCTCAGTCCAAAACAATTCCAAGTCAGTCAAATAGATTTGTCTTCTTCTTCTTCTTCTTCTTCTTCTTCTTCTTCTTCTTCTTCTTCTTCTTCTTCTTCTTCTTCTTCTTCTTCTTCTTCTTCTTCCTCTTGGTCCCTGCAGGCTTTCAGACATCTCGGCGAACGCACCGACCGGGAGCGTATCTGCGCCTGACAGTGATGACATCATCAGCTGCTGCTAATCTCCCGCTCATCAGCATACAGGGCGCTGTAGGCCGTGTGATCACAGCCCCTCTGGCGGAGGCGCTGTGTGTGTGCGCAGCAGCGTGCAGCGCTGAGCTAATCACTTAACAGGTCCGCTGAGGGAGTGAGAGGCGCGTGTGTGTGTGTGTGTGTGTGTGTGTGTGTGTGTGTGTGTGTGTGTGAGCACACTGTGGATGACTGAAGGCTTCTGGCAGAACGAGGTCACTCTGTTCTACCAGGTGAATTTCTGTGGGGGTGGACAGAATAAGGTGATGTGTTTATGTTTACGTGTGTGTGTGTGTGTGTGTGTGTGTGTGTGTGTGCATGGCAGCATTGTGATGTCTGAAAAATGACATTACTCGTTTAAAATGTTGCTATTTCCAAAGACAGAGCAATTAGAGTCACCTGTTTTATTCATCATGGGTTATGACTTTGAAATTCTGCAGCAATAACAAATGCGAAAAAATAGGATTTAACATCTGCACACACACCTTCGTCTAGCTAGCGATACATATTGTGTCTCCTCTGATGATTGTTTTATCACCTTCGCCGTGTGGCGACCTGCCGGAAGACGATTTCCACTTCCTGAGAGACTGCCGGGCGGAGGTGAGGAGAGCCTGTGAGCAGCTGCCGACTCAGTGTTAAAAAAAAGAAAGGTTTATTTATTTAACCCGACACCAGAACCACCAGAACCACCAGAACCACAAGGCAACGTGATGGGATGTGAGCGCTCGCTGCTTAATGAGGAGTCTCAGGAGGAGGCAGGTAACATGTCTTCCGTCCCTCCGGCCGCCCCCCCGGAGCAGCATCATTAACTCCTACAGTAATGACGACAGACACACACACACACACACACACACACACGCTGGTGTGTAATGAGGTGAAGCGGCGTTGTCATGAGGGGTGCGTAAAGTCACCCCGGCGGGGTTTATGAGCTTGTTTCTTTAAATGAAGGTAAAATTGAAGTAAAAATGCGATGAACTGAAGCCGAGGCAAAAATATGAAGCGGTAAACGTCTCTGAAGGTGAAGATGTCGTGCTGCTTCATCATCGTGGTAATGAGCGACTCATGTTTTCATGTCCGTACAGGCGGTGTCCCAGGACACCTCTTTTTTATAAGCTCACGACAGAGCTTGTTTATTTAAATGAATTTTTTTATAGATTTTTTCATATGTAGTCAACCGGATTTGAAGAAATTCAAATGAAAATCATAAAATGAACTGAAGGTGACGTTGTGCTACTTCATCATCGTGTTAATGAGCGACCAATGGAGGAGGTTGGACACCACCTTTTTTTATAACTCACAATGGAGATTGTTTATTTAAAGGAATTCTTTACATTTTTTATTCATATATAGTTAATTGGATTTGAAAAGAAATCCACATAAAAATCCTAAATTGAACTGAAGCCAAGTCGAGGCTGAGAAGGTGATGTCATGCTACTTCATCATCGTGTTAATGAGTGACTATTGGAGGAGGTTGTCTTCGTAAATGTCCGTACAGGCGGTGTCCCAGGACACCACCTTTTTTTATAAGCTCACGACAGAGCTTGTTTATTTAAATGAAGTAAAAAAAATAAAAAATCATATGTAGTCAACCGGATTTGGAAAGAAATGCAAATAAAAATCCTAAAATGAACTGAAGCCAAGTCAATAAGGTGACGTGGTGCTACTTCATCATCGTGTTAATGAGCGACTAATGGAGGAGGTTGTCTTCATAAATGTCCGTACAGGCGGCGTCCCAGGACACCTCCTTTTCTTTAATAACATATGATTAATCCACTTCAAGGTGTTTTATTTGTTGCCTCATAGGAGCATCTTGTTTATTTTCCTACTTCGGACAAACAGCCCTTCATTTATCACAACCCTGAAAGGACACCTGTCGCACCGGAGAGGGGGAGGGGGGGGAGAGACGACAAATGTTCTAAATACGCACCGGGCCCGCTGCTCCGAAACCTGCTGACGGTTTGCAACTTCTCCCGGCATGCTGGTGGGAGGATGCCGCCCCCCCGCTGCCAATCCTCCACGGACAACACTGCCCTACTTGTGGGGGAGGTGACCCTACTTGTGGGGGGGGGGGGGGGGGGGGGGGGTGTTCTAAATAGGCACCGGGTCCGCTCGCTGCTCCAAAACCTGCTGACGCTGAGAAACTTCTCCGAGCGGACTTGTGGGAGGAGCATCGTTGTTCATCGTTGTTGTTCCAAAAGGTTGAATCCGGAGGAGATGAGCGGAGTCAGCAAGTTTCAAACTAGGCCGAGAGTTTTAAAAGTCGGCCGCCATCTGGTCCGACTCCTTTAATGAAGCTCCTTCGACCAGCAACACGTCGTGGTCAAACTACTCGGCGATACGGGTCATAATTAGGACAAATGTGCGGTCATGGGAGCAAAAAATCCTGCCGCCTCCTCTTCCACCGTAGCCATGTGGCGTTCAGGGGCGGTTCAACATGGTGGGAGATTCACGTATTCGCCAAGAATTTCATGAGAAAATCAATACCGCTATCAACAAAAATATTTTTATTTCCTATTAATGTTCACTCAGCACCCCATCTTGAGGTCTGAATATGACCATGTGATATTTCAGTTTTTCTTTTTTAATAAATTAGCCAACATTTCTACATTTCTGTTTTTCTGTCAAGACGGGGTTCTGAGTGAACATTAATGAGAAATAAAATGAACTTTTTTTATTTTAGCAAATGGCTGCAAAGAAACAGAGTCCAACATTTAAGGGGTCTGAATACTTTTCCGTACCCACTGTGTGTTGCATTCTGGTTCAGATGCTAAGCTAAGCTAAGCTACTGCATGCTCCAATGTTACAGTCACTAGGCGTGACGTGAGAGTGGGAGAAATGTTCTTCAGAGAGTGAGAACGTGGAGAAAAAGACCTTTTAATTTATAAGCCGTGGGAAATGGGTGACAATTTTTGAGTGTAAAGGAAATAACTTTGTACGGATAAAATCAAAATTTCTTTCGTATCATCGTGATATTTGATCGGCCACGGTCTGAGTCGGTATCGGTTCGAAATCCGATATCAGCACCAGAGGAAAAAACCTTGACATGAAACGAAAATACATCAGATTTACAGACTCCACCTCGGGGCTCCAACTATATTTAAAGTGGTGTGTGTCAGAGAAGAGCGTGACTAATTAATCCACTAACCCCCCAAAAAAGGGGAGGATTTGAGGTCCAATTTATTTAAAACTTCTTTTTTTCCGCCTTAAAAAAGAAATGGCACGCACTGCTCTTCACCCTCTTCACCCTCCTCACCTGCACCCTACTCCTCCTCTCTTTTCACTCTCCATATGCGCCATAGAATTTATTTAATGCGCCTCCTGGCTCTGGGCTTAAGCGCCGGGAATCGCGGCTACTGCGAAGAAGAACGGAAACACCTTGAGCACCCTCCTCCTCCTTCTCCTCCCTCTTCCCCTCCATCCTCTTCCTCGCTGCTGATTCTTTCATTTTCTTTCTCCGAATATGGAAGCTTTACCGTTTAGGCTCGCAGTCAAGCAGAGAATTAGGGGATGTAATCAGAAGTGAAGATGGCCATCTGCCCCGGCCGTGTGATTAAACCTGGAGGACGGAGGTCGGCCGTTTCCCTTATGAAGTGCTGTTGTGCTTTAATATCGCTTCTTTTAAAAACGCGTGACATTGAGGAGATCTCCGTCCTGTCAGCAGACGTCTGCGGCGAGGAAGACGAGCGGCTCCTCGTGGCTCCTCCTCCCCGTCTAATGATGTTAAAGGCCATTCATTTAGGCAGTCTCTTTGTTGTGTTTGTAGTCGAGGGTTATACTCGGCTGCACACACACACACACACACACACACACACAGACGCGCACACACACACGCTGAGAGCCGACGTGGTCAATGGACTCCGGGTGAACTTTTCCTCCGCTTCAAAGCATCAAGGTTGCGCAGAGGACTCCTTCCTATAATGAAGAGGAGATAGTTAATCTGGCATTAGCGCCTGGCTTCCCATGAGGAAGCGCCGTGATTCAGGGAGGTGTGAGGGGGTCGACGCACGCACACACACACACACACACACACACACACACACACGCACGTGCACACACTCCCTACAACCTCCTCTCTCTCCCTGTCTCCGTGGCGATACGGAGCACAAAGGGCTCCTGAATGAAAGGGGCGTCAAACGGCCATCGATTTCTAATAGGGAACCTTCAGGATCAGCATGGGGGCGCCGGGCCCCGAGTCACGGTGAAGGACACCCATGTGTGTGTGTGTGTGGGAGCATCAACCGGAGCCATCTCTCTCTCTCTCTCTCTCTCTCTCTCTCTCTCTCACCAGGCACCAAATGAAGCGACCGCAGCAGGACACCGGGATCAGAGAGCAGTGGGAGTCTCCTTTCATCTCCTCGGGGATTAGCACTCCCCATAGGAGAGCGTCATACATGTGTGTGTGTGTGTGTGTGTGTGTGTGTGTGTGTGTGTGTGTGTGTGTGTGCAGCATCTACCTTTTAGCCACGGGCTGCACACTTCCTGTTTCTGAGAATCGCTGAGAATCCTCCGCCCCTAAGGCCGAGAAGAAACGAGGCTCCGAAGGCGAAGAGCGAGATGAAGGAGGAGACGTTCTTAAAATAAACATGAAGCGGGTTGATCGAGCGTTTTTTTAATTATTCGCCATGCGTCGCTCGTTCGAAGCTCGCCTGTTATGTTTTTTTTTTTTTTTTTTTTTTTTACGAGATGGGAACCCATTTTGTGGACGGGGACCGTAGACGCGGCGACACCCAGAGACGTCGTCATGTGCCGGGCAGAGCGCCGTTTGGCGGTAACCCGAGAACACGCATTAAACATGGATGGGAACACGCCACGGCTCCACTGGACTGTAGCCACACTCAGATGTATCCGTGAAGGAGGGGGGAGGGGGGGGGAGGAGCCATCAGGGGGCGGGGGAGGGGGGGATCGCGTGACCAGTCCGCCTCACCCAGTTCACACTTAGCTAACACCTCTGGAGTCACGGCAACAAGACAAGGAGGAGGGAAACAAGGCGCTACTCCATCCTCACACACCACCTCCCTCCCTTTATTCCCCTCGCTCTTCATCTTTTCTCTCTGTACACACACACACACATACACAGACACACACATAGACACACACACACACACACACACAGACAACCACACACACACACACACAAACACACACACATACACACACGTACACACACACACACACACAACCACACACACACACACACAGAAAACCACACACACACACATACACACACACACACACAGACAGACAACCACACACACGCACAGACAACCACACACACACACACACACACACACATACACACAGACAACCACACACACACATACACACACACAGACAACCACACACACACACACAGACACATACACACAGACAACCACACACACAGACAACCACACACACACACATACACACACATAGACAACCACACACACACACACACACAGACACATACACACAGACAACCACACACACACACAGACAACCAAACACACACACACACATACACACAGACAACCACACACACAGACACACAGACACACACACACACACAGACAACCACACACACACACACACAAACAACCACACACACACACACACACATGCGGGTGCAGCAGGTCCGGACACATGCCGACGCCATCCTCCCCCCCCCCCCCCCCCCCCTTCCTTCATTAATTTCTGACACGCTTCGCCACCCTTCACACGCCGTCAGCAGCGGGTGTCGGCCGTGTCTTCGCCTCCTTTTGATGTTGCCGTACGGCGAGCGCGAGGCGAGCGACTCCTCGCAGGCGATCCTCGACTACCGCTCTTCACTCCGAACTCTGCACTCCAAAAAAAAAGCGGCTGCCTGTCTGCTCATCTCCAGGTACTTAGTCTCAGAGCGGAGGCGGTTTAGCGAGATTTATGTCCAATTACCGCCCTCCAAATGCAAACGCTTCATATGGCGCCCGTTCGCTGCACAGGAACGGGACCGCTCGCTTTTGGGCTGACGCGAGAGACTGATGACGGCATTGTTTCCCACTTTTTTCGTACTCCATCCATCACAGGCGGAGAATACAACACCGTATTCGCAACCCCCCCCCCCCCCCGACAGCTCGGCCCAGATAACCGCGTTCAGATATTTCGGACGCTGGCGCTCTGGGCAACGAGCGGCGGGCGGCTCGTACGTGAGTAATGGCCGTCGCATTAACATTCAGAGGTATAGGGCAAGCGGAGGGCAGGAAGGAGGGGGGGGGGGGGGCTCCCTCTGTTTTATGAAACAGCAGCTGATTAATGTTTGATCGTCGCCGGCCTCTTCCTTCCAGCGGCGCAGCGCGGAGCTAATCTACAGAGTGGGTGAGAGTGATGGAGCTGTGAGAGCGTGGGGGAGAGGGGGGTGAAGGAAAACAGTTTGTACAGGTGCCGGTTGGGAAAGGTTGAGCCGGCAATACGCCGTCGTTCTTTCCTCGGGCGCTCGGAATGAAAAACATCGGCGGTGCGGAACCGGTTCAATCAATTTGAAATAAATTGCCGCATCTGTACGGGGGACGACAACGACAACAACAACAACAACGGGGTTATTCTGGACGAGTCAGCAGTGTTACCTGTTTTACAAGAACGGGGCTTTTTATAGAGCTTCGACACGTGAAGCAGGTGTTTATTTTATTTAGGCTTTTACACCAAGAAGTTACTAAACTAAAACTACAACTGAATAAAAAAGGGAACATGCAGCGGTACACGCTGGACTCCAGTCTGTAGTCGTTGTCGTACGTTTAGGAGTGTTTCAGATAACATAAATGAACCGAGCTGCTCTGAGCTAAATGCTAATGTCAACGAGCAAAAACACAAGAAAAAAAATAGCAACACAATATACACAAGTACATGCTGGAGTTTGTAGTCATCGTAGTACATTTAGTAGTACATTAATAGTAAATTATGTTTTATGCTAACCCATCCATGGAGTCACACCATTAGCGTGTTTCTGTAGCACCGTGATCGTTAATAATCATTGAATATGGAGCTGAATTTATTCTGTTCACATACCAAACCTCAGATGAATGGGAGAAAAAAAAGTCAAGAAGAAGATGTAGATGAAGCCAATATAGCGGCTAAGTGACAACAACAACAACAACAAAACACTGCACTCTGTAGGAAGCACACACTGTAAACAGCGCAGCAGACGGCCGTATTCAGAGTAATTAAAAACAAGAAGAGTCCAACATGAATCTCTGAGGAGCCGCTCTGACAGATTATTATCTCGAATTCTTATTTTCCTGAGTGGCCATATGTTGCTCCGCGTGCCTCAGGTGGATGATGGTGAACGGGCTTCTTCTCTTTTTAATGACGCGGGAGAGAATGTCGTAAGCAGGGGAAGTGAATCTGGGGAGCGATGGAAATTAGACTTTGTCATAGGTGAGAAAAGTAAAAAAAAAAAGCTTGTTTCATTTATCTTTTCCCGGAGAGAGAATACTTTTCCCGGTTCTCCCTCTCTCCTCAAACCGAGCGGTAACTCTTCACGTTGGGTTACATCGTCCTCCCGCAGATGTTTCAGTGTCTCAGCCCTCAAGATACAGAAACTTAGTATGGTGGACATAGTATTATGACAAAAGACTGTAGTTGGTGTACATTAACTAAACACTAAATGATTTATACAGAAAGTTAAAGTACCCACAGCGTTTTTATGGAACATTTATGATCACAATTGCAACTTAACCACCATTAAGCAGAAATGTGCACGTTTAAAAAAACATACGAGGCGATCGCTCACGTTAACAAGCGCACGTTAAGAAACCCGCCGGATTGAACGTGATCGCGGGTGGATTCTCCGTCTTTTTATCTGCTCTCGAGTGCAGAGGGGCAATAATTACACAACAACAACAAGTATCATGTTGTTAATGAAAGATGAAAAAAGGCCCGTTGAGACCGGATGTGCTGCGCATACCGAATGCAATGAAGGAGTGACCGTGGTTACACGCATTCGAACTACAACGGGCACTCGGTAGAGCGCATACCTTCCATATCACAAGATTGGGCTTTGAATTATGAACATTTTGGCATTAGTTGCATGCCAATTGGATATAAATTGACCGTGCTATGGTAAAAAGAGGATGTTGACCTTTTCATGACCTTTACCTTGACCTTTGACCCGATCAATCCCAAAATATAATCAAATGGTCCCCGGATAATAAGCAATAATCCCACCAAATTTCATGCGATTCGGTTTAATACTTTGTGACTTATGCGAATAACGCGCAATTATCCGTTTCAAGTAAACACCTTTGTTCGACTATGTGCGGTCCGAGTACGATCCGATTAACACCCCTGGATAACTCGATCCGATCCGGTTGATAATCCGACTATCGCTGCATGTAACGGTGAATTGGATTAGGAACTGGACTTTGCGTCTTTGCGCACGCGTATGCAAGTGGAAATGGTCGTATCACCACGCATTGTAATAAAAACAGCGCCACCTATTGTATCGGAGGTGACATGCTTTTGGCCAATGATTCGAATCACTCACTGCCATGTATATTGGGATAATAGCAGATCCCCCAAAAGATAGCATAGCTGACTAAAGCAAGATTCGAATGACACCATCATGTGAGTGAGTCAGATGTAGAGTTTAAAGTGTGTTCAAGTGTCAAGTGTTGGGTTGATTAAAGCGATTCGGCGAGATGAAAGGGAAGTGCGGTTCGGATACACGTCGGAGAAAACGGGAACGCAGCGGGCTCCGTCAGCCGGGGTGTTGACACGCGCCGCGTGCAGCCAGCAGCGCAGCAGTCATCTTATAGAGGTGGCAGATTAATTCATATACATAAAACGTCTGACACACACACACACACACACACACACACACACACACACACACACACACACACACACACACAGAGAGAGTCAGGTGGTGTGCTTGAGTAATCTGTGCGTGGTAGAAACACTGTGAGGTTGAGCTGTGATTGACAAGTACATTGTTATTTTTTTCCCCCTCTGACATACAAAAAGAACCAAAACGCAGGAAGTTAAAAAAGCCCGCCATGAGAAATGGCCTCAGCGTGCTTCACATGAACGCCAACCTGAGTATTCGGTACACGCCTCTGAGGAGCAGAGCATCCGAGGAGAAACGCGCGTTAAAATAGCAGAAAAGGCTTATTTATCTTCCCCTTTTAGCTCTACATGCAAAACCCGAGTGCCAATCACGAGCATCCTTCTTTGAGGGCCGAGCCTCGTGCGCATTATAATTCCATCCCGAGATCTTGAAAGCATGACACAGTTCCCCAAGCTGCGCTCGCTCCCCGTGCGCATGCTCTTCTTCTTTCTTTCTTTTGTTGAGGGAAAGAGGGGGCAATAAAAACTGCTCTTTTTTTCATTCCAGAGACATCGCAACGCAACCGTTGGCAGCAGGCGGTGGCGATCGCCTCTAATGACGGTCTCCACTCTGTAATTTGTGTCGGGATTCTGCCCAGACCAGCTCCGTCTTCACCGAGACGCCCGGACGAGACGAGGAGGTGCGCGAGAGTACCGAGCGGAGGAGAGAGGAGAGAGGAGAGAGGAGAGGTATTTACCGTGAGATGAGGAGTCGCCCCCACGGCGGGAGGTGATTATGGTGAGGCAGGGGATGCTAAAGTGCGCGCCCGCCACTTCCTGTTCCTCCATGATATCACATAATGTTTGTGTAATTAAACCCAGGAAACGCGGCTTCATTAGACTCAGACGGCGAGTTGAAGAGAGGACTAATTGGTCAAGTGTGGACACGCTGCGGCGGAAACTATGGACACGTGGGATGCAGACGCAAGCCATGCAGAAATTATATACGTATATATATATATATACGTATATATATATACATGTATAAATACATGTATATATATACACATGTATATATATATACATGTGTATATACATATATACGTGTATATATATATATATATACACATAAATATATATACATACATATATAAATATATATGTATGGATATAAATATATATATATATATATATATTTATATATGTATATATATATACAGTATAGGTCTATAAATATATACATATATATATGTATATATATACATATACATATAGTATAGGCCTATAAATATATATATAGGCCTTTAAATATATATATAGGCCTTAAATATATATATATATATATATATATACATAAATATATAAATATATATATGTATGGATATAAATATATATATATATATATATATATATTTATATATATATACATATATTTATATATGTATATATATATACAGTATAGGCCTATAAATATATACATATATATATATATATATATATAGTATAGATATATATATATATATAGGCCTTTAAATATATACATATATAAGGCCTATAAATATATATATATATATATATATATATATATATATATATATATATATATATATATATATATATATATATATATACGACTCTAAAAGCTAGAAGACAAAGACGATGTTCTTATTTTCCCACCAGGCCACATTAAAGTGTTCTGGTGAGGGTACGCTTTGCCTCGGGTTTGATCTCCACAAAGACGTAGCAGCCCTTTGGTTCCAGCAAGTGTCCCTATTGGCTCTCATCTCCATCACAAAAAGAGCGCCCCCCCCTTCTTCTTCTAACAAAAAAAAAGAACACTGATCAAGTGTTATCTTGTTTTGAGGGGGGGGGGGGAGCCGGACTCGTAGCCATTAGGGCCCCGTCCTCCGAGCCCTGACCCTTTGTAGCGAAAAGGCAAGAAGCGAGCGCCGGTTCCCGTTCGGCTGGGGAGAGGTGGTCAAAGCCAACGAGATCAAGCTGTTCCCGGCGCTTTCTTCTCTCTCTTCTCTCTCTCTCGCCGAGAAATACTACGTCTCCAACGCTTTTTTTCCTCCTTTTTCTCAAAAAGATGGTGTGCAAAAAAACATCCCTCCACATAGAACAAGATCTGATGTTTCCTACCCGGCCTCCCATAGGTTTGACAGCATTTCTTTTTTTCAGAGGAAAAGTTTGAATTTTTTCTTCTTTTTCGGAAATGGTATAAGTCTCAAATTGGGTGGAAAAGCAGGCGGCGCTCCTCCGCTTGGAGACAGGCTGCCATTTCTTTTCACGCTTGTTTATTTCCTCCTCTGCTTCTTCCTCTCTTTTGCTCACACACACTCCCGCGCAACAAACCATCTGCCGCCGCGCCGGGTCCTGTGTGACTTTAACTTCAAGAGCTCTTAGTGGCTGTCTTCATCAGCTCGAGATCCGCTGCAGAAAAACATCTTTAATTAGCACAGAGGGGGGAAGAGAGAGAAGCAGAAGGGGTCGCGAGTATCGCCGTGTTTTAGAGAAAGCATCAAGAATCTTCGTGTTCCTTCCGAGACGGCGTCAGACGCTAACGTCGAAACTTTTGTGTAACAAAAAGACGTAAATTAGATTATTTTGTTCTTTCCTGACTGACCCCCGTGTTCAAATTAAGCAGCGATGATGGGGCGAGCGGCGAACACGACGCCGCTCGGAGTTCCCGTGGTCGGCGTGCGGCGTGCGGCTTGTAAATCGACTTGTCGGGCAAACGCCCACCGTAATATCTCCAGCTCGCCATGTCGATATCCCTGAGCCGTGAATGCGCCCCACTGAGCATCGTTTTCCCTGCAGCTCGGAATATTTGAAACGGCAAAATGTCAGAGTGGCGTTCAGGATCTCGTGTTACACGGGAAAAATGAAACTCCGCGGACTGCGGCGGCACGATCCGTTCCGGGAGGCAGTGACAGCCGAGGCCACGGGGAGAGCGGAAAATGACACATCAGAGGAAGCTAGGGATGCCCCCCCCCCCCCACACACACACACACACACACACACACACACTCCCTCCTTGCAGTGTTTGTCAGGGGGTTCTTGGCCGCTTGTTTTTTTTTGTGTAGTTTCAGAAGGGCTTTGAACATTAGCTTCTGTTGTTGCTCCAGCTTTAGAGACGTTTCACAGCCCATTAGCTGCTCTGTTAGCCAGAACCACGACTCACAAGCCCGACTCACAAGGAGAGGGGGGGAGTGACTGGCTGTACAGAAAGCAATTCATCCCTCACAGGTCTTAAGCTTTACATGGGGAACATGAGAAATAAGTATTTATACATTTTTGGCAAAGAGAAGATGTCTTTCCCAAGTTAGCTTAGCTTAAAGACTGGAAGCGGGGGGAAACAGCTAGCCTGGTTCTGTCCGACAGTTATGAACTCTGAAGCTCACCGATCATCGTTTGTTGTTTCCTCAATCTGGAGACAAAGTTAAGCTGAACAAACGAGCAGCTGAGGTTTAACCGGAGGTTTTGAGCGACTTGCTGCACAGAAATCAACTCATCCTGCACTCTACAGGCGAGAAGATTAGAAAACAACTATTTATACATTTTTGGAATAACCTTTTGGGCTTTCTTGCCGAGTTAGCTTAGCTTAGTTTAGCTTCAACAGCTAGCCTGGTTCAATCTGGAGACAAAGTTAAGCGAGTAGTTTTGGCTTTTACAAAACGTCAACATACGTTGATGATGAGGTATATTGAGATTATTACCTTTGGACACATGTTTCCAGCAATGCTACGCTAGGCTAAGCGGGTGCTATGCTACAGCTGCATAGTTGTTGTGCAGACCAGAGAGTGGATAAACCCTCTAATCTTAATCTCGGCAATAACGCTAATAGCCGTATTTCTCTTTAATATATTTTGAGCCATGATTTCAGAAATGAGCCGACTGAGATCAAAGTAACCACACAGGGATCAAGTACTGTGAATTAATTGGACCATAAAAATATGTTTATATGATACAGCAGATGCAAAACATTACCACTGTCTCAAATATATATATATATATATATATATATATATATATATATATATATGTATATATATTTATATATATTTATATATATATATATAAAAATATATATATGTATATATATTTATAGATATATGCATTATATATAAATTTATATATGTATATACATATATTTGTATATATATATATATATATATATATATATATATATATATATATATTTCTATTCTATTTTCTATATATGTATATTTCTATTCTATTCTTCTATATATGTATACATATATATATATGTATATTACTATTCTATTCTTATATGTATATATATATATATATATATATATATATATATATATGTATGTATATAAATGCAAAACAACCATCAGATTCAGAATAATTTCAGCAGCACACGCACCGTTTGGTTTATAGTTTGCCGATGTGTGCATTGCGGTTCTGCCGAGCCGGAGTTAAGGTGGTTTCCAGTGCAGATGATGGGGTTGAGCAATTTGTGCTGCTGGCAGAAAAACCATAATCAATCCGGAGACTATAGATAAGGGCCCTAAAAACCAGCCGAGCACAGCGCTTTCTCTTATCGCAATTACACCTTGCCCTCCTCAGGTACAGCCAATTAAGCTCGAAGAGAGAGGAGGAGAAAGCCGGCAGCCTCTTCACGTCGAGGAGGCCTATAAGACGACTCAAACCCCCCCCCCCCATCGCAGCAACACGGGGGGGGGGAGCAGGTGTTTCAAGACGGCAGGTGTTTCGAGTCCAGCCGTACGGCGCTCCTGTTATTCCATCAACGCACGTGTCTGGAAAACGTGAATCGAGCGGCGGCGCTCCGGTTGAGTGGCGAGCCGTCTGCAGTTCATCAGGGGCGCCAAGGGCACACAGACCTCGCCCTGACCCGGACTCCCTCACTCTCTCACCTGCTTTTTTAATCCAATCATCACGTGCCTCCTCTTCCTCCTCCTCTTCTTTTTTCTTTTTTTTCCTTTCATCGCGGAGCATAACTCACATTATGTGACTACTGAGCAGCGCGGGACGGGAGAGGAGAGAGCGAGTCATGCGTGAGCGGTCGAGAACGGCGCCGACGAGGAGGTCAGAATCAAGGATGAAACTCGGAGGATGAATACGAATCCCCACCTATTGTGACTTTTATTTCCCTTTTTTCTCGCCGTGCGGGTTTTAAGAGAGAAAGAAAAACGGAAAAAAGTGCCGCACCGATGAAAGATGAAGAGGGTGGGAGGCGTTGGGGGGGGGGAGGGGATCCGAACCACAACTTTAAAGCTGCTTCTCTTCCCCCTCTCTCCGCCACTTTTATTTTTTTGATTTTTCAAAGACCAGACGAGCGGCGGGTGGCGTTTTGTCTCCGCCGCGTGACGCCACCGCACCAATTTAGCGGAGAGAGAGAGAGAGAGAGAGAGAGAGAGAGAGAGAATCCCTTCTTGCATCGGCGCCACGCTGAAGCTGCGACAGTAGCGTGTGGAGAAGATCTAAGCAACCGAGCTAGTATCCTTGAAGAAGAAGAAGAAGAAGAAGAAGAAGAAGAAGAAGAAGAAGAAGAAGAAGAAGAAGAAGAAGAAGAAGAAGAAGAAGAAGAAGAAGAAGGAGGAGAATAAGAAGGAGAATAAGAAGGAGAAGAAGAAGAAGAGTGGCGCCCTCAAGCTGCTCGCGGGGCGGACCAGATGTCCGGCACGCGTAAGAAAAAATCAACCTGAAGACGCCGCAGACGGACTCGTGTTTGATGAAGCGATGAAAGCGCTCCTCCGAGAGCTCGGGAAGCCGTTAACCAGCAACACGCCGAGAGGAGAGGAACTCAAAATGAAAAGGAGAGGAGAGGCGGCCTCATCGACTCCATTTAGACGAGATGGAGATGCGTTCCGCTAAAGCCTGGGACGAGACGGCGTGCACCGCGGGTACCGCGGAGAGCGCCGATCGGCAGCTTATTGAACGCCATTGGAGTTAAAACGGGGGTAAATTGAGTAAGTAGGTCGAGGGAAAACGTGCGCGGGGAAAATATGCCAGATTGAAATTGATGTGATTGGCCACATGGGTGTGCGGATGCTGCTTTGGTAATTGCGTTCGCTTGATGTTTCACTCCCCGTTTCAACGGTTTGCCGAAACACGTGCGAAAAAAAAAAGCCTCCCGGTGAAATTGTGTCTGTCCCCCCCCCTTCCCCCCCGCTGGGATCAACATCTGAGAATGGTTCCTTCCACATGGACGCAAACAGCCAATCGGCTGAGGCCGGGGAGTGAGCGGCGGCGGTACTTACCACGTCCACTGGACAGGGGGGTGTCTGTCAGAGAGAGAGAGAGAGAGAGAGAGAGAGAGAATAGGGGAAAAAAGAGAGAGAAGAGGATGATTAGAACTCAGGTTTCAGAAAAAGTGTCCGAAGTTACAGCACTGAACAAGAGGGAATAAAAACAACGGATACGTTTCTGATGGATAAAGGGTTGTCGCGGGCCATAGCCAGATCCTTACATACACTATGCAGGAGGGGGAGGGGCTACCAGGAGGGGGAGGGGCCACCTCTCACGTTTGTCTTTGTCTATTAACCAGGCAGCATCATTTAACCAGAATGCACTTTGTTTTCTCTCTCTTGCACTTCACGCCATTTCATCATCATCATCATCATCATCATCATCATCATCATCATCATCATCATCATCATCATCATCATCATCATCATCATCATCATCATCATCATCATCATCGTCATCACATCATCATCATCATCATCGTCTTCAAACGCGTGTTGAGATGTCTCCATCGCTCTGGTTCTCACGCAATGAGACTTGTGGGATATTGCGTGTATATATAAATATATGTACATATATATATATATATATATATATATATATATATATATATAAATGTACAGTATTTACATATATATCGCCCCGCGGTATTCATTGGGCTTCTCTCCTGGTCAACCTGACCTTCTTCTGTCCTTCCAGTGGAGTTGCTCAGACAGATTTGAGGCAAAAACCACGTCAGCTGACTCCTTTTCGAGACGGCAAAGCGTAAACAATTTGCAGAAGACGAGACCGATTTGCTTCTATTCAAATCGTCCAATCAACACAGGGCACTAGGAAGGGGGGAAGCTAAGAGACTTAGTGGGAACATGTTCAGTACGAGGTGTTCTCTGACCCTGAAACTGTGAGAATGGAGTTTGAGAGAGCAGGCGTCTGGGGAACGGAGAAGGGAGGCGTCAGATCCGTGGAAACAAGACAAAAGAAAAACTGGTTTGTAACTCGGGGCTCGGAGGGCGAACAGTAACAGAAAATGTGAGTTTTGAGAGTCAGTTCATTGAAAGAGCCGCGATACCGAAAAACAATCGTCTATCTTTTATCGGAGACACGATCCCAACGTCGAAAGCCTGAACGCCGATATCAGGTCTGTGGCTTTAAATCAAACGCATCAACTGCATTCAGGGCATCGATTCCCTCCAGGGATTAACGGCTTTAACTTCGGTGATGCCGATCTGGAGCCATGCAGCAACATTTTAATTTCTTCCTCAGATGCACTTTGCGGTTCGAGCTAATCCTCAAACGCCGAGCAGCCGACGCACTAAACGGCAGACGCGGTCAACGCGACAGCTCGCAAACATCGCCGCGTGAGCTATTAGCGCGCTGACGTCAGCGATCAGGTGGGAGCCTCTTTGTTCTGTTTTTTTTTACATGAAATAAAACGTGTAAAATTAACAATCGCAGGGCTCTCAAGTGTCAAGCATTGAGTGTGAGACTCGAGCATTTCGGTCTTAACTCCCACCACAGATCGTATTTCTCACGCTGAAAAAAACTCTCGGCTATTTAATGTTTTAATTCGCCAACATGAGCCGCGCTGCCTCACCGTGGAGAAATCAAGCGCTCCCCTAGAGTTCAGCTGTGAGGTGCCACTTATCAGCCAATCAAAAAAAAGAAATGGGCTACACAATGGATATGTCTCACGCTTGCCTGTCTTCAAAACTTGAGAGCCCTGCAATCGTGAATACTGAACAAATGTAAAAGATACAAAAAACACATTCCCTTGTCGTCTCAATAATTAGCGGTGTTTTGTTGTAAGCTCTCACATGCATAAGCTTATGCATTTTCCCCGCAGGGGCGATGTCTGCTAAATTATTACATCTTGAATATAAACACAAGGCTTATTTGAAAAGTTGCCCACGCTCACATTGATTAAATTATACAGATTTTGTCTTCAAACGTATTACTTTATCAGGGATGCGTATTGATTTTTTGCTCGGGTTTCTCGGCGCGCGCGTCGGCTCGATGGCTCTTTGGATGTTAGTTGTAGACGTGAATAAAAAAAAAAAAGGTGCCTTTACGTCTCGCCAATGGAATCCATTCAAGTTCATCTTTTTAAGTTTCCCCGCAACTTGTTTTGACTTGTTTATACTAAGAGCGCATCACTGAGCGAGAGCGTAGCGGCGTCTGCGCGTGGAGCCACCCCGATCCATCCCGACAGAAGTTCGCTCCTCGCACGTTCAATTATTCATCTCCCTCTGTCAAGAATTCAGCCTTGCTAGCAACTCGCCAGTACCCCCCCCCCCCCCCCCCACAACTTGGCAGGCAGGCTCATATTTGGCATATGGTGCAGAGCAGTTGCTGCTTCTCTTTCTCTCCTCAGTTGGCCTGCTAGCACAGCAACACACACACACACACATACATATACACACACACACACTGCCAATGACGCACACACACACTAATGATGCACAATGTCTGGCGGTTTTGTAACTGAGACAACCCCCTCCACCCCCTCCTCCCCCTCTCCAATGAGTTGCTGGGCATCGGTCCACCAGCTCTCTGCAACAGGCTTCAAGGTTTCTCCTCAATAAGCGGAACAGGCCGGAACAGACACATCGGACACAGCCTTTACTCACCGCGTTGGAATATTATAGAAATATATACCGGTCATATATCTTACCAATTTAATAAAACAGTGTCCATTTCTTATTATTTACTTTGAATGTGTGTTCATTCACGTGTTGTTCCTATACGTATGTGGGAGCGTTGATCACCTGTGAACATGCTAACTGTGAAGGGAGGGAAGTCTGTGTTGTCCCTTTGGAAAAGTGTACTGTCTCTTTAAGAGAGGGGCGCTGTCTCTTTAAAAGAGGAGCGCTATCTCTTTAATAGAGTGTTTCCCTTTAAGGGAGGGGCACTGTCTCTTTAAGAGAGGAGCGCTGTCTCTTTAACAGAGGAGCGCTATCTCTTTAAGAGAGCGTTTTCCCTTTAAGAGAGGGGCGCTGCCTCTTTAAAAGAGGAGCGATGTCTCTTTAAGAGAGGGGCGCTGTCTCTTTAAAAGAGGAGCACTGTCTCTTTAAGAAAGGAGCGGTGTCTCTTTAACAGAGGAGCGCTATCTTTTTAAGAGAGCATTTTCCCTTTAAGAGAGTTGCGCTGTCTCTATGAGAGAAGAGCGCAGTCTCTATAAGAGAGGGGCGCTGTCTCTTTAAGAGAAGAGCGGAGTCTCTATAAGAGAGGGGCGCTGTCTCTTTAAGAGAAGAGCGCAGTCTCTATAAGAGAGTGGCGCTGTCTCTTTAAGAGCTGTCGGACAAACCGGTCAGTCCATCACCGGTTGATTACTCGGGGTGCAGGTGAGGATCTTTTTTTTTTCTCTTTTTTTTTAAAGTCCAAGTTTTGAATACAGTATTTTTTATCTTCTTTTCACCGTCGACGAGGCAATTAAGAGAGTGAAACTTGAATTCCAGGAAAGGAAAGACGCTCTACGTAGCGACAAACCTGTTGATCCCTTTGTGGACCTGACGGGGGGAGAAGTCGTCCGATAAGCCGCGTCAACAAATCGGCACTAACGGAAGACATGTCGACTTCAGACTGCATCCATTACGGCCGCGTCCCATTTAGCTACTTCAGTTTTGTCTTCTCGACGTTCACCGTCACGACTTAATAGGAGCCTTTCAAATAAACAACAATAGAAATGATGCGCTTATGTTACGTGGTGCTTTTCAAGGTGCTCAAAGACGTAATTAAAACATCTTAAAATAAAAAAGTCACTAAAATTACCATAAAAAAAATAAAAACGTTGAGCAAACACAAAATAAAAGCAGTTTTGAAACTGCTGGGTTTTGATTTGTGATTTGAAAATGGAAAGGTCGGTGCCGTCTCGGGTGATTTGGGGAAGTTTACTTTATAAATGTAAGAGACGCTTTGCTTCTCCGACTGTGACAAGTTATTACGTCCGCCGTGTGAATAACAATACACGTCTCATTATCGTCGATCATCTTATGCAATCTATTCCTGCGTGAGGATGCGGCGGCTAGATAATCCCACGGTGCACCGGCTGATGAAGATGATGTCACGGGTCTAAACGTGGAGATGAAAGTTATGGTTTTGCTTTTCTTCCTGTTCTTGTTCACGCTTTTTTTCGTTTTAAGGTGCGTTGTTAAAGATGTTTTAAGTCTCTCTCTCTCACTCATAAACGTACGGGCAACATCCCTGAAACAGACTGCATGATGGGGAAGTAGTCAACGAATACTACAAAGAATATGTAAAGTAGTCCTTAATCTTAAAACGTGTATTTTTTCTTTTATCGTCTCTGCCTGGAGGCAGAAGGAAGATAAAACCCACATAAACTTTGCATGTTCCGCCGTCTATTAATGGAAACAAATTAAATCAGTGGGACAAGCTGACCTGGTGAGAGTATTGTACTGAAACCACAGTTTGAATTGACGCTGCCGAACAAACTCCCCGGGAGCAGCAGCTAGCATCTAAAAACGGAAAAAACATTGTGAACAAGAACAGGAAAAAAAAAAAACGACGGCTTTCATCTCCACGTTTAGACCCGTGACATCATCTTCATCAGCCGAGCGCATTATCTAGCGGGATTATCTAGCCGCCGCATCTTGCATTAGATGATTTACGATAATGAGACGTGTATTGTTATTTATAGAGATGCAAATGTTCTCCTCATATTGAGAGAAAGTGTAATCGGGGGCGTGGCCTGTCACAGCGACCGTCTTGTGACGCTCGAGTTGATCCCCACTGCGTTCCTGTCCCGCAGGGTTCTTACACATTTTGACCGATGGATTTCCAGGACTTTTCCATGACTTTTCATGAATTTTCCATGAATTTGCCATGACTTTTCAATGACTTTTCCGGGACTTTTCCATGACTTTCCATGAATTTTCCATGAATTTGCCATGACTTTTCAATGACTTTTCCGGGACTTTTCCATGACTTTCCATGAATTTTCCATGAATTTGCCATGACATTTCAATGACTTTTCCAGGACTTTTCCTCGACTTTTCCACGACTTTAAACCAAATTTCTATGACCAAACTGAAATCTCGGTTTATACATGAAAAAGTCAGAACATTAATTATTCCAATGTGAATTCCAAAGCCTACAGTATACCTTAAATTAAATAAATGACCGGCGAACTTTTCAGTTAAGGTGCGTTCACTTGCAACGCGAAAAGAAGAAAAAAAACGGCGCCAGTATGAAGCGTATGCCGGCTTACAATTTGACCGACTTTCTTTAAAAAATATATTTATTATTTCAAACTCTGCGTTAATCAACATGTGTATATAACACATTTCTATGACTTTTCCAAAACTTGTGTGACTTTTCCAGGCCTGGAAATTACCTTTTTTTTTTTACCATGACTTTTCCAGGTTTTCCATGACCGTAGAAACCCTGGTCCCGAATTCGATTAATTCGATTTATTTGTTCTTCGAGCGGCCGCTGTGAGAGACAGCGACTCCCACGTATTTACAAAAAAAACTCAAACCCAAAAGGTCACCCTTTCTCATTCTCCTTCCCCCCGGAGGACACGGAGACAACATTTTGAGCTCCGCAGGAAGCACCAAATGACGGCGGCGCCGTGCGTTCGATAACCTTTCCCGCTGCACTTTGGCCACGCGGGCTTACGTCCGCACACTTTTACTGCGTTGGCGTGAAAAGCAGCCTAAATGGTCGGTATTTCGACATTTGAATGGCTTCAATTTAACAGGGTGAAAATTCTGAAATGAATGAAACTTTAGTTTCACACGGATAATTATCGTCCTTTTCCGTTCGCTTCACGCCACACTGTGGAGCGGTCGTGTTGACCTATTTCCGCGTTGTCCATTTTTAATGGCTGCTCGTCAAAATGGCCCCAAAAAACCTCGAGGTCAGGACGGACAAGCTTTCTCTCTCCGTGTTTTTATTCCCCGACGATGGACGTGTGCTCAGGTTGACATTTTATTCTCCTCAACCCAACCCAGCGGAAGGATACAAACCTAATTCACTTTCTATTTTTTTTGGCAACAATTAACATATATAGTAGGTGTGACGGAGCAGCCAGACGGCTCCTGTCTGTTCCTGTAGCTCACACACTCAACTTGTGTCAGGTGTCTTTTCAACACCGTGGATAAGCAAATGTGCTCAGTATGATACGGTCACTCTTCATACTTTAATATATACTGCAGTACCGATCCCGTACCGCCGTTTAATCAACGAGCCTCACGATGACATCATTCTTCTTTTCAATATTAGTTTTGACTGAAAAATTGCTTTCCTAACTTTGTTAAACAAAAATGTAACACAAGCATATGTAAATTAATTTACATGTCTATATATATTTATATAGGTATACATATTTATATATATATGCAAATCATGTGTGTATATATATATATATATATAATGTATACATGCAATCTATTAATTTTATTATTTCAATAATACATAAATATTTAGTACATGTATATATATATATAACATTATTAATTTGTTAATTATTATTTCTATGATGAATGAAAAATGTGTATATATATATATATATATATGTGTATTGCTTTATTACTTCAATAATATATTTCAATTTATTATTTAAATTATATAGTATATATACATATATATATATATATATATATATATATATATATATATATATATATATATATATTAAAATAAATACACTTACTACATTTAAATGTATTATTAAAATAATAAATTATGCAGCGGCAACTTTGTAAGGTTCTTCAAGATTGACAGGAATTACTCTTCCAAGTGTAAACCTTTTTGATGCAGCACATTGGTCGGGATGTGAAGATGAACGAGAGGTCGTACATCAGGCGTACGGCGTGTAAACAGAGACCCGAACGGATCGGCTTCGTCGGCACGATAACCGATCCGGCTGTTTGAGTCCACGAGGGATCGGGTACCGGAGCATCTCTGAGAGACACGCGCTAACAACATGCTGGAAGGCAGTTCAAATGTTCACAACAACCCAGCAACGTGTTACATCCCACTCACACACACCAACACACACGGCGCCACCTGCCACGTGTGGAGTGATGGAGCGCGCGCCTGTCGGCGTGCAGATACGTCCTTATGCCGCATCTCCTTGTTGCCCTCGTGATGACTAATAACCGCGCAGCGTTTTCAGCTAATAAATAATACATTTTAAGAGTCTAATCAAATTGAACAAATGAGTACATCTAGAAAACTATTAATCACGAGCGCAAACGTGTATTTACAAATATAACACTGGCACAAACAATCAATTATTCATAAAGTGAATGCTGTGTAAGTGGGCTTCTTCCCGGGTGAGATGCTGCCATAATTGGAGTGGGACTACAGGAGTGCCGGCTGGTGTGTGTGTGTGGCTGCATGTGTACACACAAACACACACACACACGCGCGCGCGCGCGCGCTTCTCCCCATGCGCCAAACTTCCCCCAAACACGACGAAAAGCAGGCAGAGTCGGCTCATTACTGCCTAATGAGTTGTCTGATTACCGTTGAATATAAAAGCCTCGTTGTCAAAGCGCTGTATGTTTATTTTGATCAATTATTGCACTAAAGTGACGGAAAGGAAGCGCGGTGACACGGAGCGCTCACGTTTTGTGGTAAGAGGGCCCTCGCGGAGGGGGGGGGGGGGGGGGGGGGGGGGGCACATTTAAGCCTCATTGCACCGCGAGGACCAGCGACCGTTTCTATTGGACGAGCAGGTACGCGTGTTCTCGGCTGCAGCTCGACCTTCAACCGTGTGTGTGTGTGTGTGTGTGTGTTCCCTGCTTCCTTGATGGAAAGTGCAACAGAATAGGAGGTGGAGAGGCTCAGATAGTTTAAGTTGAACTTTACCTCCACAGCTTTAAGTCCTCCCACTGCATTCTGTTTTTAAACATACAAAAACCTGGAGGAAAAGAGCCGAGAGAAGAAGCCACGCTCACTTCAGTATGACAAAAGCCTCGACCTTGATTTGACAATATAGCTGTAAAGCATGGGGAACTGAATTTGTATGGGTAACTAAATGTGCTGATAAAATTGTATTAATAATACAATTATAATTTTTCATTCTATATATACAGATTGTTTGTGTTATTATATATATATATATATATATATATATATATATATATGTGTATATACATATATATATATATATATATATAAATATATATATATTGTATTATTATTTATTATATATATATATATAAAAAATATATATATTGTATTTATATATATATATATATATATATATATATATATATATATATATCCAGTACCTATATTTACTTATCTATATACAGTATATATATATATATATATAAAACAACAGAAATTGAGACAGATGTGTGTTTTTGTAGCTAGAAATGTGATGAATGACCACAACTCAATAATCTAGTTGATTGGGGACGGAATAAAATATGTTTTTAGAAGTGTGAGCCAGCCGAGCGCCCGAGGCACAAACACACGAGTCGAGGGTTCAGACTCTGGACATCGCAGATTAGCGGCGTGTTCGTGGCGAGCCGTTGTTCGGGAGTCAAACAGGGAAATCGTTTTCCCCGCCTCCCTCCCGACGGTCCTGATCAGCGGGACGGTTCAGTGGCAGCAGAAGAGCCCTCGCCTCGCCCGGCTCGGCCTGCACCCTCGTGGGTATGTTCTTATTCAGAATTATTCACTTTGATCCATCGGTTCAACGTGTTTCCCTAACAAGAGAAACGTCCGCTCGGCACGGCGAGCACGCGGTCGAGGCGTAGCGCCGCGTTAATAATAATAAACATGCGTCGTCTCAGTGGAAAGGCTTCTGAGTCTATCTTCACGCCTCAGATTATTTTGATGCGCCTGAGACCGAATGCAGATTAAAAGATTTTTTTTAATTCCTGGTAGAAAATGTGACTTAACGACGTTGAAGAAAGGCTAATTTTGGTTAGCCGCGGGATTTCGCCCGGGATATAAAAGCCTCGTTGTCAAAGCGCTGTATGTTTAATTTGTAACACCTCGGCCTGTTTGATTCGTACACACTTTAAACGTGGCACACACACACACACACACACACACACACACACACCACTAAAGGCACTTTCCCTCGCTCACATGCGCCGCTATGATACCCGCGTTGGCGGATGACTTAGCTAACGCGGGGCTGCTCGACGGGTCCGAAAAAAAAGATCCCTGCCGCATCGTCGACGGGGAAAGAAACAGCTTGAGAGGTTAATTCGGTTTCTCGAAGAGATGCTGAACTTCTAAACGTTCTCCGTCGGAGAGCCGGTCAGGTGCTTATCCGCTAATTTCCCCAGCTGGGCGTGAGAGTTAAGCCCGGCGTCTCGGCCGAGGGCATCAATCCTGCCAATAACCTTTTCAACAAGCAAATAGGATCCCTCCAAATGGGCATGTGGCTAGTTAGCTGCCTCTCTCTCTCTCTCTCTCTCTCTGGCTTCACTTCTTCTTCTTCACCTCACATCGCCGGCTTCGGCGCGATTATTCACAAAGCGTTCTTTGTCTTTCAATTTACACTCTGGAGAATTCTTGCGATTGCATCTGTCCTTGTTTACGGGGAAACGAGAGACGGTAAATCAAAGAAACTTGATCAAATATCAACAACGGGAATACTGGAAAGATGAAAAGTAAAAAGAAGAAGAAAGAAGACATTTTGTCTTTATACAGATGGAATAGAGGACGGGTGCAGAAGATCGTTTTGGGGTCTTTAGTACCGATGGGGGGGAGGGGGGAGGGGGGGCACTGTGGTACTACACATGTTGACCAATGGATTTCCATGACTTTTCCATGACTTTTCCATGACTTTTCCCGGACTTTAAACCAAATGTCCATGACCAAACTGAAATCTCGGTAAATACATGAACAATTAAGAACATGTTGTGTATTGAGAGCGTACGCCGGCTTATATTTTGAGCGTCTTTCTTTAAAAAACATATACATTATTTCAAACTCGGCGTAAATGAACATGTGATTATAACACATTTCCATGACTTTTCCAAAACTTTTATGATTTAAGTTTTTCCCATGACTTTTCCAGGCCTGGAAATGACCTTGCAGTGAACTATAAACGTAATAGAGACACGATTATAACGCGCAACTAGAGACACAGCGAGCATCGCCCGTTCTTACCATAAATGAGACGTTGCACATCGGCGTTAGCGTAGCGTAGCATCTGTGATGTCACTTTTTGGGCTCCGGCCAAAAGGAAAATAACTTTTTTTAAATCCCAGAGCAAAAAGCTTCGGAGGAGAGTAGAAGCGCTTGGATTGGTCGCACCAACAATCACACATGAAACCTATTTGTGAAATCCATTTTCTCGAAGTCGAGACGTGAACACGACTCGTCCTTTACGGGAGACGACCCCGTCGATGAATGGATGCCTGACTTTTGTCTTCACCTCCACCGTCAACCTCAAAAAGATGCTCCGGTCCTCTGGTGCCGAGTGTGTGCGTGAGCGTGAACCTCAAATTGTGGAATGTTTCCGGCTAACGTTGAACCGCTCCGCCCCCGGAGGCCCGCCGTGTTTAATGGGATGACTCAACCTCCACGCTAATGCGCTGCAGGAAGCGGGCGATTAATTGTAGCTGGTTACATTTCCGGCGTTCGTGTGTGTGTGAAGGCGTTCGTGTGTGTGTGTCGACGTGTGTGTGTGTGTGTGTGTCTCGGCGTGTGTGTGTGTGTGTGTCGGCGTGTGTAAATATACGCCGGACGCGCGGTCGAGTCCGGGGCCTCGGATTTCAACCTCTGCCTGACGATTAAAGCCGAATGAATATGGATGAGCGGCGCCACTTCCTTCTCACAACGACATGAGACATGGGGGCGGAGAGGGGGGGGGGGGGGGAGGAGGAGGGAGGAGGAGGAAGGAGGGGGGGGTCCCTGCTGTGATGAACTGGTGCTGACACAGCCAGATGTTTAGTTAAAATGCAGAGCCCCGGTGCGGGGTGGGGGGTGAGAGTTGGGGGTGGGGTGGGTGGGGGGGGTTGACAGGCGCTCCGGATGGGGGGGGCTGAGGGCGCCAAGCTTTCCTCTCCGTAGCCGCCTGGCATCTCTGAAGGCGAGCAGTGAGCGACTGCGCTTTATCTCCTGTGGGTTTGCATTCAGCTGAGTGTGCGTGTGTGTGTGTGTGTGTGGGTGTGTGGAGGCGGGGGGGGTAAGGGGGTGGGTCTACACAAGCACTTTGCAATTCAGAGTAAATGAAAAGTACAGTGAATTGTATGCTTGTGCGCATGCCTCCATGTCTGTGTGTGTGTGTGTGTGTGTGTGTGTGTGTGTGTGTGTGTGTGTGTGTGTGTGTGTGTGTGTGTGTGTGTGTGTGTGTGTGTGTGTGTGTGTGTGTGAAGAGTGGTAAATTGAACATATGTCTAAAGCCAAGGTCTCCTGTCGCAGTGTCTGTGGATTCTGTGCCGGTGGTGGGGGAGCAGGGGGGTGGGGGGTGGGGGGTAGTAAAGCTCACACACACACACACACACACACACACACACACACACACACACACACTGCTGACTCAACCTTCCACTAGTGTGGAGTCTGACGCTGCTGTTTGGTGGCGATGGCGAAGCCGCCGCTGATATAACGAAGGGAGAGGCGTCCGCAAGGAGCAGTCAGACGCGTGGTGTGGACGCCATCACATTAACAACAGCCTATCGTCATCATCACCTCCCTCCTCCTCCTCCTCCTCCTCCTCCTCCTCATCATCATCATCCTCCTCATCATCATCACTGCTATCGCCCGTGAGCATCATCTCCCTCATCCTGTTCCTGCTGGCTCCCGTGGACACGCTGCAGTGAGCCGTGATGGAGTCAGAGACAGGGCGACGAGCAATGTGACTCGAACAACACACACACACACACACACACACACACCAACACACACGCACACACACACACACACACACGCACACACACACACACTGTCCTCCTAGAAACTAATCTCATTCCCCTGTAGCTTGAATTAAATAAGTGTCTGTCATTATGAGCAGTGAAGGATGGAGGAGGGCCTGCGGGGGGGGGGGGGGGGGAGGTGCTCAGTTAGACCGTGTGGATCCACAGAGGCCCGGGAGGGAGGGTGATGTGATGATGAGGGTGGTGAGAGGAAGAAGGGGAAGCACAGCTCAGGAGAGACCGCACCCCCTGCAGCGGCCTGTTTGCTCTCCGCCAGCTTACCCCCCCCCCCCCCCCACCTCCACCTGCACCACCATCCCCATCCCAACCCCCGATCTAATCAATTTAAACCAACAATGAGCTCAACGGCGCCGCCTCACGCTCATCATAGCAACCCAACCACCCCCCCCCCCCCGTTCTATCGACAGGTACCCTGTGAAGTATCCCGCATCCACCTGGGACTCGTCCGGCGTGGGACGATTAGCGGGCGGCTAACGGCGGCCATCCATCCCCGAGGTGTCTGCTTGACGATCCCCGCTCTGGGAATACGTCACGCTAAGTCTCCGCTAACCCGCCGCGCGCTGCTTTAACAATCTCCCCCGGGTCCGTCACGCGAGGAGCCGGGCGCTCCATCAGGAGGCGCGCGGCGGCGTGGAGAGACGCCGCTTTGTCACTTTCCACGTGAGCGTGATCTGAAGCGGGCGGCTGGGTGGAAGAAGAAGAAGAAGAAGAAGAAGAAAAGCCGAAGAAACCGTTTCTAGGTGATGTGAAAAGAAAAAAAATTATGCCAGACTGGGAGACCGGTTCAAACCAGTTGTTGGAGCGGTCCGGCCGGATGCACCGGACCACTTTGTCGTGGACGTCTGTCGGGAGGCTTTTTGCTCTCAGCTTCTAAAAGGTCAACGGAGGTCAATAAAGGGTTTCTTGTGCCGCACGAATTTCGTTGATGTTGTATTAATGTCAGTAATCATTTGTTTTATCATATTTTACATCTGGAATGCATTCAACAATGCTTTAATTTGTAAATATATATATATATATATATATATATATATGAATTGGGTTTTTATGAAGAAAGAAAAGCACAATGTCTCACTACTACGAAGTAAAAGGATATGTTAAGTATTTGTGATGGTTTACAGACTTTAAAATAATAAGAAAGGCCACAGAACCAGTTTCTCATGAACATAAGAACTGGTTCAAACTGGTTCTTCAAACAGTCCGCCCCGATGTCGTCGGAAAGCACCGGAGGATGACGATGACGTACCACATTTATGTCAATAAATAATGAGTTTTTATCATATTTAACATCTGAAATGCACTGAACAGGGTCTCAATGTTCTAATTTGTATATACAGGACTGTCTCAGAAAATTAGAATATTGTGATAAAGTTCTTTATTTTCTGTAATGCAATTTAAAAAACTAAAATGTCATGCATTCTGGGTTCATTACAAATCAACTGAAATATTGCAAGCCTTTTATTCTTTTAATATTGCTGATTATGGCTTCCAGCTTAAGAAAACTCAAATATCCTGTTTCTAAATATTAGAATATCATGAAAAAGTATACTAGTAGGGTATTCAACTAATCACTTGAATCGTCTAATTTACTCAAAACACCTGCAAGGGTTTCCTGAGCCTTGAAAAACACCGGACAGTTGCAGAGTGGTCCAAAGTCCTCTTTTCAGACGAAAGCAAGTGTTGTATTTCATTTGGAAGTCAAGGCGCCAGAGTCTGGAGAAAGGCTGGAGAGGAGCAAAATCCAAGTTGCTTGAAATCCAGTGTGAAGTTCCCAGTCAGTGATGGTTTGGGGAGCCATGTCAGCTGCTGGTGTTGGTCCACTGTGGTTCATCAAGTCCAGAGTAAATGCAGCTGTGTACCAAGAGACTTTAGAGCACTACATGCTTCCGTCTGCTGAAAAGCTCTATGGAGATGAGGATTTCATTTCCCAGCATGATCTGGCACCTGCCCAGTGCCAGAACCACCAGTAACTGGTGTACTGACCATGGCATTACTGTCCTCCATTGGCCTGCCAATCCCCCTGACCTGAACCCCAGAGAGAATTTGTGGGGTATTGTGAAGAGGAAGCTGAAAGACACCAGACCCAACAATGCAAATGAGCTAAAGGCCGCTATTGAAGCATCCTGGGCATCCATAACACCTCAGCAATGCCACAGGCTGATTGCCTCCATGCCACGCCGCATTGATGCAGTAATCCGTGCAAAAGGATTCCCAACCAAGTACTGAGTGCATTAATGGACATTTTCAAATGTTTGATTTGGTTTTGCTGTTATAAATTTTTTTTTTTACTTGGTCTGAGGAAATATTCTAATATTTAGAGATAGAATATTTGAGTTTTCTTAAGCTGTAAGCCATAATCATCAATATTAAAAGAATAAAAGGCTTGCAATATTCAGTTGATTTGTAATGAATCCAGAATGCATGACATTTTAGTTTTTTTAATTGCATTACAGAAAATAAAGAACTTTATCATAATTTTCTGAGACAGTCCTGTATATATATAATATATATATATATATATATATATATATATATATATATATATATATATATATATATATATATTTGTTTTTTTTATGAAGAAAGAAAAGCACTATGTATTACTACAACAAAATAAAAGCATACGTTAAGTATTTGTGATAGATTACAGACTATAAAAATAATAAGAAAGGCCACAGAACCAGTTTCTCGGGAACATTAAAACTGGTTCAAACTGGTTCTTCAAATGGTCCACTTTGGCATGAACATCCGTCAGAAACAACGGACAACTACAGACTCCTCTCTTCTAAAAGGTCGACGAAGGTCTATTAAGGGTTCCTTGCGCCGCATGAATGCCGTCGTTGTTGTATTTATGTCTATAAATAATTTGATTTTAGCATATTTAACATCTGGAATGCAGATCGCAATGTTTTAATTTGTGAATATCTACAAATTTGGTTTCTATGAGGAAAGAAAAGCCCTATATGTTACTACTACAAAGTAAAAGTATACGTTAAGTGTGTGTGATGCTTTACAGACTTCGGGGGTTAATTTTTGGGGACGAGAAAAAAATTGTCTGGAGCCTTGTCGACCGGCTGCTCCCACAAAGGGATCGGTACCTGCAAATACAGATCATCCATGTCAAGTGATCTATAAAAGCAGGTCTCTCAAGCGTGAGACTCACGCATTTCGTTCTTAACTCCCGCCACACATCGTATTTCTCACGCTGAAAAAACCTCTCGACTATTTAATTTTTTTCATGTGCCGCAGCGTCAACAGAAGCTGGCCGCGCTGCCCTCACCGTGGAGGAATCAAGCGCTCCTCTGGAGTTCTGCTGTGAGGTGCCACTTATCAGCCAATCAAAAACACACAATAACCCATCAGAAAACAAACGTATCTGTTGTATGTGGGTAAGAATTAATCCAGCAACCAATGAAAATAAAGCATCCTGGAATTGCGAGACTGATATCCTGGGTGTGTGTAGGGGGGGGGTGGTGATAAAGAGAGCCCTGATAAAAGTTATATTGTGCCCCCTTCTTTTCCACTTTGTGCTGTGATCATGTGACACCTTTAAGAACGGACCAGTCCATCCACAGAAACATCGAGACGCACGGTAACACACTCCTTCATTTAGTTTCTGTGTGTTTCAAGTGGCTCGGCATCGATTTACGTGTTGGTGTCATTGGTTTTTAGGAAGATGGCAGCGGGCGAACCCGGAGAGAGCGGGTTACCCGGGGTGACGAGCTCCGCTCCGGGCACCGGGAGGTCAAACGGAGCACTTATGTGTACGGGGAGCACTAAGTGGACCGGGGACACACCTCCAGGCTCTCCGTGAGGGACGGAGCACTTAGGGCCTTCGGCTTCTCAGCACTTTGCGTGGCTAGCCCAAACACGTGTGTGGATGTGTGTGTGTGTGTGTGTGTGTGTGTGTGTGTGTGTGTGTGTGTGTGTGTGTGTGTGTGTGTGTGCACGGAAGGGATTCTTGGGTTACGTTAAGGTACAAAATTGTTTCGAAGGGGGGAGAAAAATACAAAATATACTTCATGTAGCATCATTTTAATGATGTATAATTGTATGTGTGTGTGTATGTGTGTGTATGTGTGTGTGTGTGTGTGTGTGTACCGGAACATTTTCACATAGGGAACAACAGGAATTCCTTAATTACTTAATTAGTCACTTACGTGGATGCTGTATGTCATATAGGGTTCTTATTTAGGGTTTTATGGGGCAGGAAGTCACAGAGGATGTGTGTGCATAAGTCAGTGGGTGGGTGTGTCTGTGTGTGTGTGTGTGTGTGTGTGCGTATGTGTGTGTGTGTGTGTGTGTGTGTGTGTGTGTGTGTGTGTGTGTGCACAGAAGGGATTTGTGGCTTACGTCAAGGTACAGAATTGTTTCGAAGAGGGGAGAACAAGAAAAAATATACCTCATGTAGCATCATTTTAATGATGTATAATTGTATGTGTGTGTGTAGGTGTGGGTGTGTGTGTGTGTGGGTGCGTGTGTGGGTGCGTGCGTGTGTGTGTGTGTGTGCACGGAAGGGATTTGTGGCTTACGTTATGGTACAGAATTGTTTCGGAGGGGGGAGAAAAATACAAAATATACATCATGTAGCATCATTTTAATGATGTATAATAGTATGTGTGTGTGTAGGTGTGGGTGTGTGTGTGTGTGGGTGCGTGTGTGGGTGCGTGCGTGTGTGTGTGTGTGCACGGAAGGGATTTGTGGCTTACGTTATGGTACAGAATTGTTTCGGAGGGGGGAGAAAAATACAAAATATACATCATGTAGCATCATTTTAATGATGTATAATAGTATGTGTGTGCGTGTATGTGTGTCCGTGTGTTTGTGTGTGTGTGTGTGTGTGTGTGTGTGTGTACCAGAACATGTTCACATAGGGAACAACAGGAATTCCTTAATTAGTCACTTACGTGGATAAAGTATGTCATATAGGGTTCATATTTAGGGTTTTATGGGGGTGAACAGGAAGTCACAGAGGGTGTGTGTGTGTGTGTGTGTGTGTGTGTGTGTGTGTGTGTGTGTGTGTGCACGGAAGGGATTCATGGCTTACATTAGGTACAAGGTTTCGAAGGGGGGAGAAAAATACAAAATATACCTCACTCACGTAGCAGAGGATGTGAATGAGTCAATGTGTGTGTGTGTGTGTGTGTGTGTGTGTGTGTGTGTGCGTCATTGAGAGGTCATACCATTCATGGTATACATTAAGGGTGTGTGTGGGGCGATGTTGTAGGCGGGACTCGTTGGCTCTCCAAAAACATGTATTTTTATCCTCCATTGAATCCCCCGCGTGGCGGAGGACTGATCCTGAGCCAAGTAGAAAAAAACCTTCCTTCCTTTCAGCGTGGTTCAATAAAAAATAAAAAATAGAGCAGCCATTATTGCATGTGCATTTTATTGTGTGTTTGCTGAGGACAGGTACATTTGATTCTGTGTGGGAGTTTCTCCCAAAACACACATTTTGTTTTTATTTAACTTTCTTGTTTGTGCACTTCTTAATTGTTGTATTAAAAGTATAATTTACCATCAATAACACATATTTACTGTGGCCTCTGGCTCCACTCTGGTGTTGTGCGTGGAGGTCACATGAAGGTCACACGAAGAATAAAAAGAAGAAGCTCATCAGGGTGGTAGATAAAAAAAGATTAAACTTGTAAATAAAAGACGCTTAACCAAACAGGAGGATGTGTATTACCTCTGCTATTCTATTTTATAGTTATAGACTCATCAATAGGGGGAATTAAAATCAAGCACACGCACCAAAAAATCACATATGTATGTACATTTGATATACTGCAAATTGTATTGATGTGCAATACCGGCCGCGGCCACCGTGCTCGAGGTTCTACCCGTTGACGTAGCGTCGGATTACGTGAGTTAAGTCAACCTCGTGGATTCTTATGAACAAACACAGTCGTGTTTACATTCTGCGCTTTTCTCCGAAATGTGTGCGTTCCATCTCTAAACCGTGAGCCTCCTCCATCCTTTAATCCCCCCCCCCACACACACACACACACACACTCTCAGCAGCTCAGTCACGTCCCATATCTCACCCACTAAATATTAGGTGTTTTTTTTTTCCTTCTCTTTTTTCCTCACGAGACGACAATTGGCTTAAACAGCAAACACAATAGAACCCGCAATTACGCCCTCGACTGCGGCGGCAGATGGTTGCGTCGGGATGTCGCGCCGTCATCGGCGTAGAGGAGCTCCTCGATGTGCAACGCCGCTGTAATACGGGCTGGCGGTGGAGGGGGGGGGGGTGGAGCGGTGGAATTCCATCATCTTCTCCCCGACTCAGGCTCGTATTGTATCATACAGACTACGATCTGACGCCAGAAAACTGGCTCAACATTGTGCCAATAAGAGAAATACAGTGAGACACACACACACACACACACACACACACACACACACACACACACACACACACACACACACACACACACACACACGACGAGATGGAGATAGACATTTGTTTCTATTTGATGCGCCACTGGTGCGCCATTGTTCCGCCCCTCGGAGGTTTAGTCGGGGAAATCTAACTTTTGCTTTCGTTTCTATGTTTCCGACGGGGGAGGAAACTTCCTTCTTTTTTTTTTAGGGGGCATTTTTTGACCCCACTGACTGAAATCCAGGGGCATTTAAAATTTTAATTTGGGGGTACTTTTTAAAACTTGTGAAAGAACATTTAACCTTTGCTCAAAAATAATAGGGCTTAAAGGATATGAGCAATTGTCATGAAAATATCAATAATAAGAGTATTAGGCACTATTTTACAGACTTAAAATGTTTTCTAAGATTTTTGGAATAAAAAACAAACAGCAAACATAAATCAGACGATAATATTCCATTTTATTCTTATTTCTTTGTGGTTATTTATTGTTAACAACTATTAACAATTATTACATTTTTTTAAATAATTTCTAATATTTATATAATTTTTTTGTTTATCTACCTAATACAAGCAACACAGATAGGACACCCACATATTAAATTATCAGAATTATTAGAGGAAATTATGGGGGCGTTTTTTGCACCACTTCTCGTGATATCAGTGGCAAAATAACATTTCTTAGGGGCAGTTTTGACCTTTGCCTTCGTGTGTTTCCGAGGCAACAGGAGAGACAACGAAGACACGAAACTGGAGTTTGTGTGTTTACTTTGGCCGTTCTACATTTCAGAAAAACACGCCGCCGCCGCCGCCGCCGCCGCCGCCGCCTGCGTGGCTCCGTCGGCGGCTTCAAGTGTCGAATCTTTATTTGTTCTCTCGTTGTTCGAGCCAAACTTTAATCAGCGGATTTAATGCGCCCAAGAATGAATTAGCGGCTGAGCCGGGTCGTGTGATTTCTTTAGATTGCCAACGACGCACAATGAGGCGGACACACGGCGACGGTCCGGCCCGCTGATAACAGCGGCGCCCGGCGGGCCCCTCCTCTGCCTCCTCTGCCTCCTCTGCCTCCTCTGCCTCCTCTAATTTCAATCAGCTCTGACGATCCCCCTTCTTAAACGCATCCGGGCCACGAAAATAAACGTGTTTTTGTCGAGTCCGAGTGACGGGCGGCGATCACACCTCCCCATGTCTTGTAATAAGTAAAAAAAAATCCGGGACACGCCGTGACGCGGCTCGTTACCGGCGTTTGACGATAATTAACGCAGACGGGTCGTAATATTCTGGAAGGCGGGCGTGTTGGCGGACAGATTTTAAAGGAAGCGATCCGGCGTCTCAGAGCGACGATGACTTTCGTTCTGCGTCGACGTTCCGATTTTCTCACCCCCCCCCCCCCAGAGATGCACTGTAATAAGAGCCCTCAGGCGCCCCCGGTGGCCCACCAGGTGCAGTGCGTCGGCGTCGGCGGCCGTGTTTTAGCACCTATTTTATTTTCCTCGGAGTGACATCTTTATCGGCGGGCATTGTCATCCAGGTGGAAGAAAAAACAAGCACACACACACACACAAAGGGCCCACCCGCCGCTATTAGCGGCGCAAAAAAATCTGTTTCCATGACAACGCCAGCCTCCAAACTTCAAAGTCATTTCTGTCACCGAGGCAGACATCAGGTGAGCTCTCGCCACTTTCTTTACAAGCGAGGCGTACGTCGCTGTATTTTTGCTCCTCCTTATGAAACAATGGCGTACGTTAATGTAACACACACACACACACACACACACACAGGTTCTCCCATCTTGCTTCTGCCACTTTCACTTTGACTCCCCTGCCTCCCGTCCTGTCGTCTTGTAGTCTCACCGCCCAGATCATCCACTCCAGCTTTGTCTCATTTTCCTCTCTTTTGAAGGATTTTTATTCCCAGTTTATTTTAACCCCACGGTTAAGACAGGGAAATATAATGACTTCACGTTTAGTTCCCATTCTCCAGAGAGGCTTAAAAAGCAGCTTTGTGTATCTCTGTCGTGAATACACAAGTTATCGCGTGAACATTTGTTTCTCTTCCGGACTTTACGGGACTCTGGATCCCTGAGACGTTTTCCAGAGGTCTGAGGGATCACTCCTTCACTTCTGTTTGCCTCCCACTCGCAGAAACATAATACCTGAGAATAAGGAGAATAAATTAAATGAAACCCGGTGTGCGTGTTTGTGTGCAAGAAGAAATGAAGAGGAGGAAGATTGCCGATGAAGATGTCCCTGGGCAAATATCCCTCTATTTCTCTCTCTCTCTCTCTCTTTATTTGCCCTGCTCTGAGTAAATGTCAGACGTTGCTGCGAGCTGGCAGGATCATCTTATTATGAGAAACCTCAACCTGAAGCATCGAGCCCCCCTCTAGTCTCATGGCACCCCACTCTAGTCTCATGGTAACCCCCTCTAGTCTCATGGTAACCCCCTATAGTCTCATGGTAACCCCCTCTAGTCTCATGGTGCCCCCCCTCTAGTCTCATGGCACCCCCCTCTAGTCTGATGGTACCCCCCTCTAGTCTCATGGCACCCCCCTCTAGTCTCATGGTGCCCCCCCTCTAGTCTCATGGCACCCCCCTCTAGTCTGATGGTACCCCCCTTTTGTCTCATGGTGCCCCCCTCTAGTCTCATGGAACCCCCCACTAGTCTCATGGTACCCCCCTCTAGTCTCATGGCATCCCCCTCTAGTCTGATGGTACCCCCTTTAGTCTCATGGAACCCCCTCTAGTCTCATGGAACCCCCTCTAGTCTCATGGTGCCCCCCTATAGTCTCATGGCACCCCCTCTAGTCTCATGGTACCCCTCTAGTCTCATGGTACCCCCACTCTGCTCTCATCCTGACCCCCTCTACTCTTATGGCCCCCCCTCTACTCTACTTAAGAGTGCCCGAGATCGCATTTGCCGCACCGCTGACATTAAGGTTTACCCGGCGGCTCGAGGCAGCTGGCAGCAGGAGAGCGGCGTAAGTGAAGTGCTTCGACACTTAAGATATTGAAGCAACAACAACAACAACAAAAAAGAAAAAGAAAAAACAACAATGGCGGCGTGCCGGGAGGCGTCGCACTCATTTGTGTGAGTGCCGCTCGAAAAAGAAAAAAAATTGAGATATGAAAGCAATTAAAGACGAGACGGGACGCGAGCCAGGTGGAAAAACACAAAAGGGGCGGAGAGGGGGCGGGGCAACGCGAATATCATACAAGCAGCCAATGGACAACGGGAAGAGGAAACATCCCCCCCCCCCCCTACTGCCACTCACTGGAGCAATATTCCAAGTTGTTGTTTGGCTTCCTTTTCTCAAATTTCCCATTAAAAGTGCCATTTCATCTAAATCAAGCCCACGGGGCGAGGAGGAGGAGAAAAAGGAGGAAAAAAAACAAAGGGAGGTGAAGGGATGGGGGAATTGTGGCGTGCGGCGAGGAGCACGTAGCGCGCGCTCCGCCTCCGGCGCCCTAACGGACTCCGTAATCACGGAGAGTGCCATTATGTGTCGCCATCAGAGCGACATCAAAGCAATTACATGTGTCCCTGCATTCGGCGTGGTTATTAAAGCAAACAGCGCAGCCATTTATCTGCCATGTATAAACATCACAGGTTCTCTCTCTCTCTCTCTCTCTCTCTCTCTCTCTCTCTCTCTCTCTCTCCCCCCCCTCTCTCCCTTTCCTCTTTCGCTTGGCGGCAGGCGCAGCACGCTGGAATCAAATTCACAACTATCCCAAAGCAAGGCGTGTTTGTGTGTGTGTGTGTGTGTGTGTGTGTGTGTGTGTGTGTGTGTGTGTTTGTGCGTATCCGATGGGAGGTGTGTGTGTGTGTTTGTGTGTGTGTGTGTGTGGGGGGGGCACACCGGGTGACTCCAGTGGGGGCTCACAAAACATGCGAAATAGGCTCCATTCTGCACTCGCTGCATATGAATCATTGTTCACTTGTCACACCGCCACTAGAGCGAGAGACTGGGAGAGACACCAAAGAGAGGAGGGGAAGCGAGTGTGTGCGGGTGTGTGTGTGTGTGTGTGTGTGTGTGTGTGTGTGTGCATGTGTGTGAGGAGGCATGGGGGGGGCAGAATGAGCAGTGGCTCTTGACCAAACACTTCTCTTTTACTGAGTCTGGGAAATATTCGTCCCCGCAGGCGCCTCGGCTCGCCGGGTCTTTTAACAGTTGAGAACACCTCCGCCCCACACACACACACACACACACACACACACACACACACACACGCACCCTCCCTCCCCCAGGCCTCTCCTCACTTTCCACATCTTAAAACGACGACGACGTACCATTGATACGGGTTTTATTTAATTTTTGTTTTAATATACAAAATTAAAACAAACTAAACAAAAAAATATTTTTTTTGTTTTAATATATATATTTTAATATTTTAATATTGTTTTATATTAAATATATATAATTTAATATATCATTATATTATATATAATATAATGATATATTATAATATATCATTATATAGTATAATATATCATTATTATAATTATTATTATTATAATAAAAATTATATAAATGACGATCATATTTTTTGTAACGAGCCACACATACGCAATCTCAGGAGACCAAATTATTAATTTATGGCTTTATGTATAATTATGTATTATCTAGTAGTTAGGAAATTTAATACGTCATAATTCCATCCCTCACATCTGTTGCATCTCCTCCAAACATCTGGATTTTTTTTTTTTTTTTTTTTTTTTTTAAATACATACAAAATAAAATCGATGGACAATGTTTCAGCTCCACGTATGAAACGGATCATATACTTTACACCGAGCAATCAGAGCCGGGCGGCGGCGCGGCGGGTGACGAAAGTAGCACAGACTTGCGGTTCACGCCGTCGCGGTCGGCGTCTCGGGGAAGCGGAGTGTCGAGGAGCGGCGAGGCGTCGGCGGTTTACACGTCTGCCGTGACCTTTACCTTCTCGCGTAATGAGATTTCCATCGATTCACTTTCCTCCGGAAGATAAATCAATCGGAAACTCTATCAAAAATTGACACAACACCCCCACCGCCCTGAACGCATCACCGGTTATGTCTCCGACAAGTCAATCGCAGGTATAATGAAACATCCCATAAAACAGCCGGGTTATTATGCTCTCTGAGCAGCGGGAGAGAGTGGCCTTGGTGTGTGTGTGTGTGTGTGTGTGTGTTTTATACATACTTGAACATGTAAATAAGGAAGTCTTATGGTTTGAATTGATACACAGGAAGATACGATAAATAGGGAATATCGTGAGGAATATTAAGATGATCTTATTGCGAATTTATTGTACATTGTATATTGTAATAATTGGTATGGTGCATGAGAATTAATGAGATGTTGTTGTTTGGAGATGAGCGTCAGAACGGGTGTCGGTTGACACCTGAGACGTTGCTTTTATTTTGAAGGTATGATTGTATCTTATTCTGAAGGAGAGTTGTAGTGGATTTTATACATACTTGAACATGTACATATGGAAGTCTTATGGTTTGAATTAATGCACACAGAAAGATACGATAAATAGTGAATATCGTGAGAAATATTAAGATGAATTTATTGCAAATTTATTGTATAGCATAAGAGGAAGACCCTGTTTTATTATTGTGACTGTATGTGATGACAAAAGTAATAATTGGTATGATGTATGATAAATGAGATGTTGATGTTTGGAGATGAGAGTCAGAACTAAGACGTTGCTTTTATTTTGAAGGCAAGGTATGATTTTATCTTATTCTGAAGGAGAGTTGTAGTGGATTTTATACATACTTGAACATGTACATATGGAAGTCTTATGGTTTGAATTAATGCACACAGAAAGATACGATAAATAGGGAATATCGTGAGAAATATTGGGATGAATTTATTGTGAAAGTATTGTATATCATTAGAGGAAGACCCTGTATTATTGTGACTGTATGTGATGACAAATGTAATAATTGGTATGATGCATGAGATTGAATGAGATGTTGTTTGGAGATGAGTCAGAACTAAGACGTTGCTTTTATTTTGAAGGCAAGATACGATTTCATCTTATTCTGAAGGGACGTGCGCTCCTCGACCGGAAGTGTGACGTCTGACCCCTCCATTTTGAATAATTAACAGAACTCCAGCATGAATAGAATCAACAAATAACTGTCCATCATCTTTGGCGTTAAATATTGTTAAACCCGAGGTTTTTAATTATTCTCTCAGAGGCTTAACTCTTCGTCTGCCACGGACCAATCGACCCTGTCGGCGAGGACGCGGTCGGTCACAGGTGCACGGGGAGGAAGAGGAGGAGGATGAGGAGGAGGAGGAAGAAGAGCAGGATCAATCAGAGTTCAACTTCATTCGGGTTATCGCTATTTAAATGAGGAACTCAAATAACTTGCTGGCGAAAGAGAGAAAAAGAGGAGATAACAGGTGGATCTCGTCTCGCCGGGGGAAAGAGAAGTCAGCGGAATCGGCGGCTCGGCGTGAGGCGGCTCTCCGACGGCCCCGTCCATAATTACAGGCTGCTTCAGCATATTCGCAATAAAAAAAAAAATGACAGCGGCCATAAAACAAAACGCCCTTCACCCGTTACTCCGGAGCAGATGTCCATTTTTTTTTCCTTCTCCTTCTTAATATGTTCCACGCCGCGTCGCAGGCGGGCGGCGAAGCGGCCATATGCGGCGGTGCGCTTGTTTGCGAGGCATCCACAAAAGAAGTCCGCCGCGGTATCCAACTATGCTTGTGTGTGTGTGTGTGTGTGTGTGTGTGTGTGTGTGTGTGTGTGTGTGTGTGAGAGTCTGATTAGACAAACAAAGAAATATCTTGGAAGGCAAACGAGTGGGAGCTCAGCAATTAGGTGTTTCAATTCCACTGATTGGGAATGACAGGGGGCAACACAGTGTGTTGAGCCTCACACACACACACACACATATATACATATAGACACACACACACACACACACACACACACAGCAGAGCAGAGAACTCTTTGCTTCATTTACTGCAAACCCCAAATTGGATCCGATAAGCAATTAATGGTGTAATTGGCCGTTGGAGAGGTTGTCTTCTCCCCGGAGACTCGCTGGTTCCACCGGGCGCCACGGCGCTCAGAGGGACGGATGTGTTACTGATGGCGGCGGGTCAATACGGGGGTGGTGGAGAGGAGAAAAAAAACACTCTGCAACTTGTTTGTAAGCAGAGAGGAGTAATGACACAAAGTCCAGCGCCGGGAAGCCAAACGTACCACATCTACATTGCAAATGAGAACCAGTTTCCTTCGTCTGTTCTACTCTAATCTCGCCTCCGTTGCCCGAAAGAAAGCACTTTGTCGGCTAACGTAAGACATGTTTAATTGTCATCCACTTTCCATTTAAATGTGTCCAGTTTGAAAATCTATTCAGCGGAAACGGTTTCCAACATCGGCGACACGGAAAGAACCAACAAACATGACATTCCTCATCTTATTGATTATATAAATATATAACGAATAAAGAAAGAAAGAAAGAAAAAATATTCAACTTAATTCTTTTTTTTCTGGAAACTAATTAAATTCCACGTATTGGCTCATATATGTACATATGGCATCATCAATGTATTTTGTTTCTTTAAATTAAAAATAATTAAAAATAATTTTAAAAAGCTCAGACACACATATGCACACCTGTACACATGCATTTTTATTTATTTATTTTTATTTAAATTGTATTTTTCTTAAGATAGATAGCTAGATAGATATATACTTTATTAATACCCATGGGGAAATTTAAAATATAAAATAAAATATATATGTGTATATATATATATATATATATATATATATATATATATATATATATATATATATATATATATATATATATATATGTATATATATATATATATATGCATACACAACATATATGCATACACAAAAATAATACTAATGACTTAATACTCTGGCTTTAGATGCTGTGTCCCCTGTGTCGTCCTCTAGGTGTTGCGTCTATATATTGTCTTTTCCCTTTTGTTGTCCGGATAAAATAAATAAAAACATTGCCGTTGTCGCGAGAGGATTATATAAGATAGGGATAAGGAATAATACGATGAGGAATGTGTTTGTGTGGTCGTTCTGTTATTTCCTGGCAAACGCACATCGGGGACAGTAATCCTCTGCTCCGTACCCGCTTAGCTCTGCCGACGCATGTAGACGGTGCACCACGTATATTTCCTGTTTATGAGCTTCCTGCGCCTAATGCCGGAGGATGGATGGAGGCGCGTGACGCCCGGCGAGGGTCACCGGTGAGCTTTAGTGCTTTTGAGGACAACAACGGAGGGACGAGCTTTGTCTTCACGGACCGCACTTAGTTAGCGGGAGAGAGATTCGTCGTCGCTTTTGTTCTGTTTTTTATTTATACTTATACAAGGTGAGAAATATAAAAATGTCACCAGGCAACGTTGAACGGTTTCAGCATGAACAAAACACACAGAAAAAGAAGGGAAAAAAAACAATAATGGGTATTTATTCTCTGCTAACATTATGAAAAATAATACCCACGCTTGTTATTCCTTTCTTTTTTTTCCTCCCCAAAGCTGTCAGTCACAGAGGTCTTTCAGAGAAATGGCGACAATCAAATCAGATCCCCTCTGCTTCGCGTGTCACGGCCAAAACATAAGAGCCGGTGATTGATGGACGCCCCGGCAGCACTGGGCCGTACATTCATCCGGAGGCACTCTTAATGGCATTGACCTTGTAATAACCCCCCCCCCCCCCCGCCCACACCCCACCCCTACTTCCTATTTCCTATTTTCTTTTTCTTTTATTACTTCTGTCCCCGCCTCTTCTAATCCCCCAGAAAAAGAAGGAGGAGACATAAAAACTGTATTTTACTGAGAGCCACAGATGTTGCCCCGCTGCTGCAGCCCTACTGTGTGTGTTTCTTTTCCGATGAGTCAACAGAATTATAAATGCACGGTTCATTATTAAAACTATATCCAGAGTCCCGGGCGCCGCTCCAAACGGGGAGAAATGTGTTTTTCTGCAGTCTCGCGGGCCCCTCCAGTGTAATGCGTCAAATAACTTTAAAACACAACGTTGGTCGTGAACATGATGAAGTTTGCAAAACCTCCAATCTGCAAAATTATCCAGGAAAAGTGAAGAAAACCCTCCTATTTGCACTTTTTGTATTTTTGTATTTTATTTGTATTTTATGTATTGTATTGGGTATACTCAACCAATAGCATTCAAAAAAGTGAATTCCTCAGATGTTTTGCTCTGCAGCCATCGATGTGATGCGTGATCCGAAGGTGGCGAAGACGTTGCTGATGGCTGTGCTTCGGTTTTCCCGGGTGACATTCACGCTGACTATTGTTGCTCCGTTTGTGTCGTCATGTGAACCAAAACCTGATCGGGGAGCTAATTCATCCGGCCGCGCTGCAGTGGGTCTGTGCTTTTGTCTGTTTCACTTTTTTTCTCCCCCAAAGGTGCTGTCCACAGGAACAACACGATGCATACTTGATGCGCACAACAAATTGCCCTTTAGCCCGCCGCTTGTCACCCACCGTTTCTCCCCGGAGAGATAAAAAAGAAAAGAAAATAAGAGATGAATAGACAGAGAGTTGTAAGGTCCGAGCGGAGCTCTGCTCTGCAGCGGAGACATTTGACCACGGCGCTTTGATGTCCTCTATACGCCGGCTTATTCTTTCTATAGAACTCCCTCCTGAATTTTGTTTTTTCCTTCTCTGTGTAAGCTGAAACACCCACAGGTGCTCCGCCTGCATGTAAACCATCCACAATAGGATGCCTTCAAAGCCGGGCTTCACATTCACGAAATACGTCCCCGGGAGACCAACTGCGAGCTCGCATTGCACTACGAGGGGGGGGGGGTGTCTGAGGTAGAACGCTTTTGGAAATGCAACGTTTAATGGATGAATATTCTGCTGTTTTTGCGCTGTTAAAACCAAAAAAAATCCCTTGTTTCCCCGAGGGAGTGACCCGAGTTTGAAAATGTGACGAAACTCGCCGATCGCACGAGAGGCAGTATCGTCTGGTGTGGTCAATACTCTCGCCGCTGGACGAGAGCCGACAGGTAGCCCTCAGCTCTACCGATCTCACCTTTAGGGTTTGATATGAGTCTCACTCAGTGTGTTTACATGATGGTGTCATTCAAATCTTGCTTTACTCGGACTATGCTATCTTTTGGGGGATCTGCTACCATCCCAATATACATGGCCGAATCATTGGCCGAAAGTATGTCACATCCGATACGATAGGTGGCGCTGTTTTCATTACAACTTGTGGCGATGCAGACATTTCCGCTTGCGTGCAAAGACGTAAAGTCCGGTTCCTAATCCAATTCACCGTTACATGCCGCGATAGTCGGATTATCAACCGGATCGGATCGAGTTATCCAGGGGTGTTAATCGGATCGTAGTCGGACCGTACATAGTCGAACAAAGATGTTTACATGAAACGGATAATTCGATTTCAGTCCGACTAAGACAGTTATTCGAATGCATGTAGACACTGTCATTGATTTGAGGATAACCGAGAGGCGAGGCGTTCTGCCGGACTCGGACACGGCTTCTCTCCAGCTGCAATCATTTCACCTGTAAATTGTCTCCTTTAATACTCTAATACAGCGTTTCCCCGCCACTCGGGTTTACATTGACTGGTTGAGTAGACGGCATGAGGACTCACGCTTGATGTCTCTGTGCGTGTCGGAGATGACGTCATTCGCTCAACCGTGCGACCCACTAATAACGAGACGTCGGATCGTTTCTACTTTCTGTGAAGTCGCTCTCTAGAACGACAGAGTTTTGATTCGCCAATAGTTCCGATTGGCGAGTTTTGTGTTTTGGATTCACGGTGAAAAAAGAAAAAAAAAAAGTTGACAGGAAGAAGATTCAAAGCTTCGGTGTTCGGAATACCGAGCGAACGCTTAATCCCTCTGAGCAGCCGGGTCCCCCTTCCTTCCTCGTCTCTCTGATAATAGTTCAAATTGAGGTAGGAATGCTGATGAGGTATCCCACTGAGGAGGATCTGAGGATGAGCCCGCCACAGACGCCACCTGCTTACATGGCGGCGATGCCCGACTTCCCTTCATTTTACCCTGCAAGTTCCCATCTCTCTCTATCTCCCTCTCCCTCTCCCTCTCTCGCTGTGTTGTCTCTGCCTTTAAAGTCCTATTATCATAGATGTGCAGAAGCCTCCATTCCTCCCCGCTTATCTTCGCTTCCAATATCTCTTGCCCGCCTGTCTCTCTCACCCCCCCGTCCATCTGCCCTTCCATCGTATTTCTCTCTCCATCGTCCCTGGGTCCTTGTTTACCAGCTCCTCCCCTCCCCACCCGCCAAACAATCAATGCCATTTCATTCCGCCGAGCGAACAAATGGAATTCCCGCCGAGATGCGGCGAGCAGCGGGCGGCGAACAAAGGCGGACGACTGCTGCTGCCTCCCTCCCTCCTCCTGCAGCCGGTCCCTATCACACACATATACACGGGCCCGTTTAACATGGAGGCCCACGGCGACCCGGTTGTCCTTTGCAGAACGCACAGCCGTACGTGCCCGCTTCCCCTGAAAGGGAATATGCGAGATAAAGTGCGTGTACCTTTGGTGTCGTCCGTAATCTCTGCAACTGGTTATACATTCTCATCACTTTGTCTCCGGTGGTCACTCCATCTACTGCGGTTTAATTTTTGAATGTTGTACAACGCCCTTGTAAAGCTCCTTGGAAAAGGACTGAACTGTGAAAAGATCCATTTGAATTAATTTTTGTTTGATTAAATTTTTTACTTTGTGAGTGTAATTGTCGCCCGTAAGGAAATATGCTGCATTTTCTGTGCAACCTTTGCCGGATTTAGAGGGTAAACTCTGGCAAATGTTGGGTTTTGCATTGGCAGAAACGTAATGCTGCTGTGAGTCACGCTGGAAGAGTGTGAACAGAGAGACTTTTTCACATGAATGCACCGTTTCCCATTGGTCTGCATCCGGAGTGAGATCGTTGGACTCCTCCGCAACCAATAAAACCTGATGGAGCTATAAATTGTTAACATTATAACATTAAGGAGTTCTTGTCCACGTTGCCCTAAAAGCTATCAGAGTTTATTCTTGAACTTTATCAGCAGTTACGTGACATCTAAGTCTTCATCTGCTGATGAAGGTGACGCGACGCTATTACTCAATGGACCCTACGGTGAGATCGTTTTCCTATCTGATGTTTCCGTGGTCGAGGCAGGACTTTAAACCTTAGGACAACATAAACGCAGAGCCAAAAGAAGCATTTTGGAGGTCTGGGAGAAATAAAAGAAATAAAAAAACAAATAGGGGCTGTTATTTCGGTGATTGGTGTCCCCGAGCAATCGATCGTCTGCGAGTCTGAGAGTCTCTCGCGGTTGCAGAAGCACCAAATCTTGGCCTTTTCATTATCTCTGTGACTATAATTCTGCGTGTCTATGTAGCACCAATTGCCTTGTGCACAAGCTCTCTGAATGAACCTCCCTCACCTCATTTGGTTACCGCGTATCTACGAATGAATCACTGTGCGATTACCATACCTTATACATCAAAGGATGTCGAAGAAATAAACTGTGTGGCTTTTACTGAACATTGAGATTCATCAGAATCATAACCAAGATGACTTAATACACTGTGATCACAAAGATAAATTGTTTGGTCGCATAAACTAGATTTATAGATAAATTCATACTTTGACAATAGGGCAAAGATGTAATCCCATCAGGGCAGGGATTTGGTATCGACTGCTCCTGGCTGGTCGCTGAGATTGACTGCCTTGTTCTCCGCCTTACAAAGTAGGATCAAAATGGATAGAATATTAATAGCTGCCACCCTGATTCACAGCTCAATGATGTGTTTTATTCAAATTAAACTGAGATGTGCCAACCAGAAATAGCACTTATTCGAAGACACGGAGGTAGGAACATGGCTGAGAGACAGCGTTGGTACAGCGCTGTGTGCTCGTCAGAAATGATGTGCGAAGAAGAAAAATCTATCTTCTGCAACATGTTTGAATTAAATATCAAACAATATGTTCTTTCAAACTTTCATGATGAACTGATCCTATGTATAATGTAAATAGAATTTACAATAAAATGTAAAATACATACAAGTATTGTATTGTTTGTATTGTTTTGTTTGTCAGTGGTACAAAAAAAAATCATAATCATAATTATCTCCTGGCAAACATTTGAACATTTTTAATCTAAAGGAATTTGCTGATCACTTAGATAATGCTAACCTTCACTCACTCACCCTTGACTAATCCGTTATTCAATGAAATGATGCCAAAAAATTAAAATGCAATGGGTGCAGAGATAAAATAGAAAGCAGTTGGAAAGACTAAAATAAAAGATATGGGCAACAATAGAAAGACAATAGCTAGAGTAGAAGAGATACAATAGAAATATGTTATCTAGAACAGAACAAAAGAGATACAATAGAAAGACATTAACTAGTATAGAATGGAAGAGATACAATAGAAATATGTTAGCTAGAATAGAAAAGAGATACAATATAAATACTTTAGATAGAATAGATACGATAGAACAACGTTAGTTATAATAGAATAGATAAAATGTAAAGACATCAGCTAGTATAGAAGAGATACAATATAAATACTTTCGATAGAATAGTTACGATATAAATAGATTAGCTCGTATAGACGGAATATAGTAGAAGGAAGTTAGCTAGAATAGCAGAGATACAATAGAAAGACGTTAGCTCGGAGCTAGCGTGACTGGCTAGCGCTCGCATGTTCACTGCTAGCTAGCATGTCGTCACTAGTTAGAAATCTGCCAGCGCCGCGTGTTTCACAGAAACTCTTCGCTCGGTGCCTGAACACCTGTTCTGGACAGGTCGTCAGGCATATTGTAAAAACATATCGTCAACAGAAAATGTTGTAGAAAACCCATCGTGTTTTTGTTTTCCTTCACATCCACAGACCCCCCCCCCCCCCCCCCCCCCTGCCTCGCCCCGCTACACCTCGCTATCTGCCAGCTGCACGGGGCTCCCTCAGGCATAGCCCTGCCTGGATGTGTGGCCAGCTGTGGCCATCCCTTTAAGCAAAGGGAAAGAGTGGTGTGGAGAAGAGGAGGAGAGAGGGGGGAGTGTAGGAGAGAGAGAAAGAAAGAAAGAAAGAGAGAGAGATGGAGACTGACCAGCTGTGAGAAGCTATTTTCCTCTCTTGTAACACCGCACAATCAATCGAGAGTGAACCCATAAAATAAGAGGAAAGCGGTAAGAGGTTGGCCACACCTGAACACGCAGTATGTGCACACACACACACACACACTCACACACACACACTCACTGTGCGATACAACCATTGAGTGATTTCCGAGATGCCCGATATGACCGACTAAGCATTGTGAGCACAGCGGTACTGTGTGGAGTTATTAATGAGTGCACTGACATTTCTTTTAATCGCCGTACCCGGTTAGATGCTGACCAGCACCGTGGGAGGTGCGAGTGTGTGCGTGTGTGTGTGTGTGTGAGAGAGAGAGAGAGAGAGAGAGACTAAAAGGCAACAGATAATGAAAAACATAATGAATCAGCATATGGTGGATTGCGCAAAGGACGGCAGAAATAAGCCGGTGATCCCCGAGGGAGGATCCGGCCCCGTGCCAGAGCCGCCCAGGAGGTCCGGCTAACATTAACACAGATTACACGCTAGGCCAGACGTACAGCGGGACGCCCGTCGCACGCCGTTAGCGTCTCTGCGCCTTGTTACTCTGTTCATTTATATGTATAATCAGCTGGACTGTAAGGGTCCTACATACATGGGGGAAAGAGAACATTTATTCACGCGAGTTTCCAATAAGCCAAAGTGGGATTCGAGCATGCGGATACATGAAAGATGTGTAAACGGCCGACGGCAGTGCTCCTGCGGGTCGGGCCCATTTTTTTTTTTATTACATTACTGGTTCCCCCTGTTTTCATTTCATCCGGCTTCCCGGGGTTCCCATTAATAAAGGCGTTTTATTTGCACAACATATTACAATAGGCGGTAGATTAATCATCCCCTTGATTGAAATTAGTTACATTCGGAGATTCAATTAAACCACGATCACTTTTGCGAGTTGCATTAAATGCAATCATCAAGGGGGGGATGGGAAAATGCTGTTTCCTTTAATAACATTTGCATATTGCATTGCCACTGTTTATGCGCGCAGCTCCCTGGAGAAGAATGTGCTTACGCGCTAGTAAAGACTTTAGAGGGAACGGCGGCACCGTCATTCCAGTCTTTTCTTGAGAACACGTTACTGAAACAAACAATTTGCAGAGGAGATAAGAAAAAAAAAATATATATATATATATAAAAATATATATATACATATATACATATATATATGTATACATATATATAAACATATATATATAAATACATATGTATATATATACATATATATAAATACATATGTATATATATAAATATATATATATACACATACATATATGTATACATATATATATGTATATATATACATATATATATAAATATATATGTATATGTATATAAATATATATACATATATATATATATATGTATATAAATATATATACATATATAAATATATATATATATATATACATATATCAATATATATATAAATATATATACATATATAAATATATATATATATATGTATATACATATATCAATATATATATATATATATATATATATATATATATATATATATATATATATATATATATATATATATATACAGTATATATTCTTCTATGGGAAACGGTTCTCTTTAGGTGTTTTTAAAAATAGATTTACAAGAGTTGGAGGAAGGTTCATCTGGTTGTACATGTTGTCTGTGCACCGGTGTGAACTGGGATCTAATGACTTGAGTCTTAGTTTTGGTTTTACTCATGCTGAGATCAAAAAAATAATATTTCTTCTTTGTTCTTTTGTTAGTGTCTGTCAATGTTTTATAATGTTTGTCTGAAACTGTGTTCAATGTGCGACTGCTTGTCTCCCGGAAAGGATTTTTTTTTTTAAGTCTAAATTTGTTCCCTGGTAAAATAAATCTAAATTAAATAAATGTGGAGGAAGAAAGCTCCGGCACGTTTCTTTTTTTCCCAAAAGCTGTTTATTGCCACTTTTTTAAGAAGAAGAAAAATCCAATATTTGAATAGTATTTGTATCCCCGAGGCAACCATTCTGTATGTTAACTATGCCGGGAAGTTAATGGAGAAAAAGAAAAAGTTCTCGTCAAGCAGTTTTGGTGGTGGTGTGTTCAGGGCCACAAAGACTCTTCCCCCTCAAACCTTATCGGCCAGACAAAAGGACATTTCTCTCCTCCTTCCACAACTTGAATTTCTTCCAACACAGAGGCCAGAAAAATCCAAACTTGTCACTTTTTTTTTTCTGACGGCTGTTTTTCCTTCTTTGAGGAGGAGGAGGAGGAGAGATACGGGGGCCGGGGGACGAAGAGGCTCTGAACACAATGTGTTTTTCCGTGTTATCGCTCCGAGTGGCTGAGTTCCGACGTCGGCCTGATAACACGCTGACTCTCTCACGCTGTTTTTTCTCGCCGTCTGCACATAATAGCAGATTCGTGTTTTTTTTCTGTCAACACAGCTCAGCTCCGGGGTGGACGGAGAGTCAGATCGGTCCCCAGCGGTCACGACCTCTCCTCACTGGCGTTGACCCCGATGTGCAGAGCGTATCGCGTTTCTACGTGGAAATCATGAAGCAGGGGTGTCAAACTCATTTTCACCGTGGGCCACGTCAGCGTCACGGCCGCCCTCTTAAAGGGCCGGAAACACTTTATAAACTCCTCAAACATATTGTTATATAACTCTATGTGCATTTAATTATTGTTTATTTGAGTGTAGAAATATTTTTCATGAGAAAAATGTCTCTCATATTACAACATGAATCCATTTCATTTGAAACCTTCAAAATAAAAGCACAAACATATTGTTATATAACTCTCTTTGTATTTGATTATTGTTTATTGGAGTGTAGAAATATTGTGCATGAGTAAAATTTCTCTCATATTACAACATGAATCCATTTCATTTGAAACCTTCAAAATAAAAGCACAAACATATTGTTATATAACTCTCTTTGTATTTTATTATTGTTTATTGGAGTGTAGAAATATTGTGCATGAGAAAAATGTCTCTAATATTACAACATGAATCCATTTCATTTGAAACCTTCAAAATAAAAGCACAAACATATTGTTATATAACTCTCTTTGCATTTGATTATTGTTTATTTGAGTGTAGAAATATTGTGCATGAGAAAAATATCTCTAATATTACAACATGAATCCATTTCATTTGAAACCTTCAAAATAAAAGCAAGGATTGGGCCACTGTGGCGTAGAGGGTGACGTATAACGTTCATCTCTCTTCAAATCACAAGCGTGGCTTCACCAAATCTGACCTCTACAGGTACGCCACAATTACTCAATTCATATAACACAATGTAATATGAGTGGGGGGGGGGGACACGGTAACGCGGCTGACTGCGCCTTTATCCTCGCCGCGAGAGCACGAGATAAAAGGCGGCGGAGGGGGAGGAATAATGCGGGGATTAGGCCGGTAATCAATCAAATAGCGCAGGCAGCCGCACCACGTAGGGTCCGCCGCAGTCAGTCCGCAGGAAGTGTTGAGCGTCTGGGCTGTGATTGGCTACAGAAGGGGGGGGGGGGCACTGCAGTCAGTCCCACGTCGTAAATCATGCTCCCCGCTCCTTTTAGATTGGTTTAAATCGAGCGTCTCTTTCGGGCCTCGCCTGGGTCCCTGGGCTTATTAGAGCCCCACGCCGAGAGAATAACCAACCGTGCTATTCATCAGACGGGCCGGGCCGGGCCGGGCCGGGCCGGGCCGGGCCGGGCCGCGCCGTTCATCTGGATCGTTTAGGTGTGTGTGATACACAAGCGTCGGAAAAAACGGTACACGCTTTGTTTAGGAGGGGATGTACTGGAACGATCACGGTTAGATTTTTAAACTCTCAAACCGTTACACAAAAAGTCAAACATCCCACAGGGATCACAGAACCTGAGGAGAAGAAGAAGAATAAGAAGAAGAAGAAGAAGAAGAAGAAGAAGAAGAAGAAGAAGAAGAAGAAGAAGAAGAAGAAGAAGAAGAAGAAGAAGAAGGATGAGGCGGAGGAAGAGGAGAAGAAGAAGGTAGGAGAAGAAGAGGAGGAAGAAGAAGTAGAGGAAGAAGGCGAAGGGGGAGAAGAAGAAGGAGAAGAAGAAGAAGAAGAAGGCGGAGGAGGAGGAAGAGGAGGAGAAGGTAGGAGAAGAAGAGGAAGAAGACGAAGAAGAATGAGGAGGAGGAGGAGCAGGAGAAGAAGAAGATAATCAAAGAAGACACCAAAATAAACTTTGTGAAAAAAACTATTATAGAGCTAAAAACAGCCGTTACAAGAAGAATGGCGTCGAGC